>JAKSZT010054130.1:1036450-1078386 GCA_026826555.1 Tolypeutes matacus
TTTTTAAATTTTAGTTAGAAGATATCTAGTGACTAATTCCCTGCATTCTAACATATAAAATGGATTTTATAACAATGGATTAACACAAAGCAAAATATAAAGTTTAGTTCATGAAACTTTCAGGTGACAAGATGTTACTTAGTGGAAGGCAATTAAAGCATTTAGTATTAATAAATAAAAAGAAGGTGATATAAATCAGAAATAATAAAATTTCAGGAAAATCATAAAAATTGGAGTACCTGACTACTACTGTAGATTATAGATTGATGGTTATGTTTTTTGCTGCAAATACAGAAGAAAAAATCAACATGATGCAGAAGTCATAAGATTTTATTCATTGTCTTATAAACCCTTTCTGAGATATTTTGATTGTGAGTCCAGGGAGAAGTTGGAGAGCATAAAGATATATTAAATGTATAAAGATATATTAAATATATTAAATGTTGTGTATGCATGGATACTGTTATCTTCTCCAGAAAACAAATTCATATGAAGGCACTTGAAAATCCAATCCACATTATCTGTGCTCTAGTTGACTTACCACATTAGCCTCAGCATTTAATCAAATGATCAGCAGGAGCCATGGAAATGCTATTTAACAGGAGAAAACAGGCAGTCATGTGATTTTAGAGGCCAAAAATTCATTCTATCATGGGGAAAGAAAGCTGAATTAAGGAAATCTGAAAATATGTATATAAATTTCTTATTGAATGGATAATTATTCATTATGTGCAAATATTTCTAGTAGGTCAGATTAAAAAGTATGACTATGAAAATAAATCAGTTAATTAAAATTAAAAGTTAGATATTAGTTGCATTAATACTATGGGCACAGCAATCTCCTTGACACAATTATAAGAACAAATGTTCATTAGTTAAAATTGTATTTTGATTTGGATGAAATATTCTTTCTTGAATGAAACTGAGTTTTATATGTAAAGGCAGAGTAACACAAATACAAGATCTAATTGACAAACATGCAGGACAGCAAGGGATTAGATGGTTCTTTACAACAAATACACAAGAACACACAAAACCTTGTGACTGTGTGAACAAGAGATCTGACATTACTGGATTCCACAATAGACTATTCCACAATAGATGTGTTGGGAAGATGGAAAGGAGAAATCTAATGGTCATCCGTGAGTCTGGAATTTTCCAACTCAGAGCAGTAAAGATTCCTGCCTGTGATCTTCCTCCATATGTACTTGGTCACCTTTTCAGGGAACACGCACATCAGCTTAGCCATCTTAGCCATCTTAGCCATCGGCTCACCTCCATTACCCTATGTATATCTTCCATAGAAATTTGGCCTTTGTGGACATCTGTTTAACTTCCAATGCAGTCCTTCAAATGGTTGTGAACATCTTAGCAGATATCAAGATGATTTCTTTTATCAGGCTGCATCACCCAACATTTCTTTTGTGAATATGGACAGCCTCCTTCTCTGAGTGATGGCCTATGGCAGTATGTGATGATCCACCACCATTCACATTACAACTCTATTATGAATCCTCTCTTCTGTGTCCAACTGGTGTCTGGACTATAGGTTGTGGCCTATATCTCTGCCCTCCTACACACTGTCCTAATGCCGTTTTTCTCCTTCTGTGCTTCCAATGTTGTCCATAATTTATTCTGTGCTTTCAACCCACTCCTGCAGCTCTCCTACTCAGATGTTTCCTTCAGTGTGATGACCATCTATACTGTAGGAGCTTTCTTTTATTTGCAACTTCATATATTATATTTTTCTTTTCCACCATTCTCAAGTTCATTTCTACTCAGGGGAAACAAAGCCTTTATTGCCTGTGGCAGCCTCCTGTCAGTGGTGGTGGTGTGCTATGGCACAGACATTGCTCTCTACTTTAGCCCATCCACTGCACAGCCCTGAGAACAATGTCCTTTTAAAATTAATGTTTAATGTGGTTATTCACATGTTGAATCCTTTCCAGACTATGGATGAGGAAATGAAAAGATTCAAAAAAGCTCATTGCAAATACAGTATGTATGTGCATCCTGGACCTCCATGACTGAATTTAACAACACTAGTCAGGTGACAGAAAGAGTTTATCTCTAGGGGAAAATATTAACAGCAATATACCAAAAAATGATTTGTTAAAGATTCCTTTATGCTAGAAAGTGTGTGTTATATTTTTTATTGTTTGATCACATTTAATTTTTTGAATATATTGATGATCTAAAATTATCAGACATATTTTTTACCTATGAAAATGAATCTTAAGTTTCACAGTATGCATAGGATCTACATCATTTTTAATATGCTAAATTTTATTTTTAAAGAGGTTTTAGATTACAGAATTGTTACATCAAATGTATCAGGGATTACCATAAGATACCCTCCCACATCTTCTTCTATTAATAACATCTTACAACTGTGTGTGGTACCTTTGTAACAATTGATGGCTAAATATTGAAACATTGCTACTAACGAAGGTCTATAGTTACATTGTGATTTACATTTAATTCCATTGCCTTTAAAAGAACCTATGTTCCACATTTATTCCCTTCCCTTCCCCTTGGAACCTCTGGTAATAACTATATTTATAGCAATGTTACATGTCCTTCCTTTACTACAATATTAATAAGTTTACTTTGTCCATGGTTGCATTCCCCACCTCTTATGTTTATTTATTCCTTAAACTTGAGAATTTTGGGATAGCAATGCCAACTCTGTCTCAGATTGAGAGGGGGCTTAGATCTTATGGTAACAGATGGAAGAAACCATTTTGCTTGCATTTGTTGATATTCCCTGTGTCTTTAGATGGGAGGTGTCCATCATCCTCATTTTGTTATTTGTTCTGGGCAAGTCCAATGATCTAGAAAGTAGGTGTTGGCCATAACACTTCTGAGATTAAAAGGCATATGAACAGACTAAGAATTAAGTCTCTGAACCATATATTTAACAGTTATAGTGCTAATAATAAGCTCAAATAAAAGGGGTAGAAGAATTATGTGTAGGAAAATTATGAGTCTAGCTCTGTTACATTAAGGAAATAGGTTGTCATATATTTCAAGGTAAGGCCCACCAACAGGGTGCTGATTCAAGAGATTGTGTACATTGTCTATAGTGTTCAGATGGCTCTAGATCTTTCAGGAGCACCCCGTATTTGTGGCTTTGTTCATGAGCAGCTAGTGAGATCTGCCTGAGACCTGCATAAGGTTAACCTCTGAAATAACCTCCAGACTCATTTTGAAATCTCTTAGCCATGAAAACTCTATTGTATTTGATGTTTTCCACTTTTGGTCAAGTCCTTTTCATAAATGCGTAACTGGTTGGTGATTGAAATTAATCCCTTGGTGCCAGGGAGGATCAACCCTAGGAGTCATGGCCCATGATGGGGGGATGGTATTGCATTTATTTGCTGAGTTTGGCTTAGAGAAAGGCCACATTTCTCTAAGGAGGTTTTCAGGAAGTAACTCTGAGGCAATAGTTATTGTTAGGCAAAGTTTCACTTTTACAAGAATAAGGTTCATAGTTCCCTGTATAATAATGAGGGATGACATAATGATCTATTTTCTTATATTAGGCACTCCCTAACAATTCAAGAGATTCTTGATTTTTATTTGAGAATATAGCAGGACTCCTAAGGATGGGAATTTAATATTTTCTTGTTCATTTTAGTGTGTCTCCACCCACTGATATAACATGACATAATGAACATATTCATATTTCATATAACCATACCCCAGATACAATCCCACACATCCCCTCACCTCCAACACATCAAGACAGTGACCTTCCCTTACCAATTTTGCCAAAACAACATTCCCAAAATTGTATTATCAACCACAGTCTTCCATCTCCCCAGAGATCATCTGTGCCTTCCTCTAGACCTCTCCCAAGTTCCATGGATATTCCAAACCACCCCTAAAACACTGATCCTCTCATGCTCCATCACCATTGATCCCACTCACATCCATGTAACAACATCATGGCATCCACTGCCAAACCACCCTGTTCCACATTATCATAGGTTCTGTACAGATTTAGCATCAGCTCAGCACTCTTTATTCCCTTTCTTTCACCTCATAAACTATCCTCCAGACTATCTCTCTTTGAGTCTGCTCAAGATCCTTAGCTCATGTCAGTGAGGTCATGCAATATGTGTCATTTAGTGACTGGCTTACTTCACTCAAAATAAAGTCTTCAAGATTCATCCATGTTTTCACATGTGTCCAAACTTCATTCCTTCTTACAGTTGCATAATATTCCACTGTATGAATATACCACATTTTGCTTATCCATTCATCTGTTGATGGACACTTGGGTTGCTTCCAACTTTTGTCAAAAGTCTAATAATTCTGCTGTGAACTTTAATATGCATATATCTGTTCATGTCCCTGCTTTCAATTCTTCTGGGTTTATACCCAGCATTGGTATTGCCAAATCATCTGGCAATTTTATATTTATTTAGCTTCCTGGGGAACAGGCAAATCATGCTTCACAATGAATACTCCATCCTATATTCCCAAGAGCATTGGATGAGAGTTGTCATTCCTCTACATCCTCTCCAACACTTGTAGCTTTCTGTTTTTTCAATAGCAGCCAGTCCAATAAGGGTAAGGTGATATCTCATTGTAGATTTCTTGATTTTCATTTCCCTCATAGCTAGTCATGATGAGCATCTTTTCAGGTGCTTTTTATCCATTAGTATTTCCTCTTTGGAAAAGTATCTATTCGAACCTCTTGCCCATTGTTAAATGGTTGTTTCTGTTTACTTTTTGAGATGTACATTTTCTTTATATATGCTGGATATTAGACCCTTATCAAACATAGAGTTAACAAATATTTTCTCCCATTGAGTATACCGCCTTTTCACTTTATTGACAAACTCCTTTGAAAAACAAAAGATTTTAACTTTAAGAATGTCCTACTTATCTATTTGTTGTTCTTTCCTTTCTCCTAGTTTTGGTGTAAAGTTTATGAAACCTTTGCCTACTACAAGATCTCAAAGATCTTCTAGTAGCTTTATGGACTTGGCTCTTATATTTAAGTCTTTTAACCGTCTTGAGTTAATTTTTGTATAGGGTGTGAGATGGTAATCTTCTCTCATTCTTTTGGATATGGATTTCCAGTTACCCCTGCACCTTTTGTTGAAGAGGCCATTTTGTTCCTTTTGAGTGGGCTCTCTGCCTTTGTTGAATATCTGTTGGCCACATATGTGTGGGTCTAATTCAGACTTCTCATTTTGGTTCCAGTGGTCAGTATGTCTTATTCCAAAACTATGCAACTTTGACCACTATAGCTTTGTAATATGCTTTAAAGTCAGGCAGTTTGAGTCCTTCAATTTCCTTTTTCTTTTTCAATATATTTGGTTATTCAGGGACCCTTGCCCTTCCAAATAAATTTTATAATTAACTTTTCCAATTCAGTAAAAAATAAATGCTTTTTTAACTTTTATGGGGATTGTATTAAATATGTAAACAATTTGGGTAAGATAGGCATGTTATTATATTTAGTCTTCCAATCCATGAACATAGAACATTCTTCTATTTATTTAGGTCTTTTTAGATTGATTTATTTTGCAATGTTGTGTAGTTTTCTGTGTACATGTCCTTACATCCTTTCTTAAGTTTATTCCTAGATATTTGACTCTTTCAGTTGTGACTGTAAGTGGAATGTTTTCTTGATTTCCTCCTCAGATTCCTCATTATTAATGTACATAAATGCTACTGATATTTGCATGTTGATCTTATATCCTGCCACTTTACTGAACTCGTTTATCAGCTCTAGAAGATTTGTTGAAGATCTTTCAACAAAAATATCTATGTATAGGATTTCTATGTATAGGATCATGTCATCTGCAGAGAGTGGAATTTTTACTTCTTTTCCAATTCAGAGGCCTTTTTAATATTTTTCTTGCCTAAGTGCTTGAGCAAGTACTTCCAACACAATATTACATAACAGCAGTGACAGTGGGCATCCTTGTCTTGTTCCAGGTTTACAGGGAAAGGTTTTAGCATTTTCCATTAAGTATTATTTTAGTAGTGAGGTTTTAATATAGACCCCTTATAATTTGGAGGGTGTTTCCATCTACTTCTATCTTTTGAATTGTTTTTATCAAGAAAACATGCTGTTTCTTGTCAAATGCTTTTTCTGCATCAATAGAGATGATCCCTCCAAGATGCCTCCAATGCATATATTTGTGTGTTTCATGTTGTCATTCATTTCCCTGAGTTCTTACTTAATTATTTCTATTTTTTATCTATCTATTCTACTATCTGTGAGATTTCAGGTGTACTATCTTCAACATCACTCATACTTTTCTTTGCTTGTGTAAATCTGCTGTTATGTGCTTCCAGTGTATTTTTTTTTTTTATATTCATTTATCCCCCCCTTGCTGCTTGTGCTCGCTGGGTCAGCTAACCACGCCGTGCGGGCAGGCTTGCCTTCACCAGGAGGCCCCGGGAACCGAACCCGGAGCCTCCCATATGGTAAACGGGAGCCCTACTGATTGAGCCACAGCCGCTTCCCCCAGTGTATTTTTAATTTTTTACCTTTTGACTTTCATCATGGTTAGATCTGTTATATTTTTTATGTATGTTTATGATTTCTTCTCTATGTTCCTCCAGTGTTTTCTTAATATCCTTTATCTCTTCCTTCACTTCATCAGGTAGATTCAGGATTTCTTTTTTTTTATATATCATTCATTAGTTGTTCCACATTATGCATCTCCTCCTGCTTTTTAGTTTGTTCATTAGACTGAGTTATGGATCCCTGTTTCTTAGTCTGGCTTGTAATTTTTTGCTTCTATTTCTAGACTATGGTTTTATTTCGTTTTTGTGTGTAAGTGCTCTCTTTGACACTTGGTGCCACATATTCTATATTCTTGTATTTGTCTCTGTTCCTCTGAACAAATATTAAGAATTAAAGGAAATAAAAGGAAAGAAAAAAGAGAAAAATAATAGTAAGAAGAAAAAGATGGAAAAAGAACCATAAGAGCACCAGTAAAAAAATAAATATAAAGAGAGAAAAGTCATTTAAAAAATGAACTGATGAGAATAAAAAGGTAGAAGAAAAAAAGAAACAGGAAAAAATAAAATAATATAAAAGACCAGAGAGATGAGAAAAACACAAATGCAGAACAAACAAGAGAAGGTGGACAAAAGAAAAGCAACTGAAGAGGGAAAAATGAAATAAAGTATAGTAATAAAATAAGGAGAATAAAGAAAACAGAGGAATAAAAAAATAAATAAAGAAAAAAAAACAGGCTTCCCTCTCAGGACACTAGCAACCTTCTCAGGCTGCTGGTGCTCACCAGTTAATCACCCTGTGGTCCACCCTCTTCAGGTAAGGTAGCCAGATGACAGAAAATAAAAAATAGAATAAAATAAAAATAATATCTTCTAAGTAAGAATCTCAGCCTAAGTTCCCTGTCAGGAGGCTACTTGTCCTGCAGCTCCCTCCTCCCCCAGGGAGCAAGCTGGGTGCCTGAAAACTGGCTGGTTCAATCACTGGCTCCTTTCTCCCCTGGGTTATTTGGACACTTGATAGCTCACTGGCTGCCTCTCCCCATCCCTCTTTCCCTCAGGTCATTTGTGCATCAGATGGCTTGAGGCTGCCTTTCCCTGTACTTTGTCCCTCATGCCAGTTGGATGTCTGGCAGCTCTTGGCTGCCTCTCCCAGCTCTGGACATCCAGTCAAATCACTTCCCTCACTTCCTTCCCTGAGCCAACTGGGCACTGTCTTGCCTGCCCTATCTCCCTTGGCTTCCATCTCCCCTGGAAAACTGTGTTCCTTCCCTCTACCTGCCCTCTCAAATTACCGCTGTCATCCCACAGCTTCCCTTATGCCTGGTAAACCTGCCTATCTTCCTGCAGTTTCTGGAGGAGTGTAGCCATCTTGGATCTGTTAGGCCAATTTTTTTTTTTTTTGATAGGCCTATACCTTTTAATCAAAGGAAAGGTTCCAACTTCAGTACAGATGCACCCTAGTTATGAGATGGATACTTTCTGATAAATTTCTCAAATATTATAAATTAAAATAAATATCCTTAATGTTTATACTTATGAATTTAAATTTTGAATTAAAGATACATGGTTTCAAGTGTTAGCTCCAAAACTTGGAAGAATAGTGAGATCTAATTGTAACATTTCATTTTCCTCAAAATTATCCATAATTTATTCAAGGTTTGAGGAATGTTTGCATTCTTCCAATTCCTTTACACTTTAAACATAGCCAGTAATTTAATTTTCTTGTATAATGAACATATGCTACATCCTTATTGTCTGTAAAATAGAGAAACACACCCCTTCACAATCTTTCTCCTAAATATACTCACAGTGCTGAATCCTGCCAGTCTCCCACTGTAGACATGTTCTGAATATATACCATATTTGATTAATAGTTCACATAATTAGTGTATTTTTCAGATACAGATGGATTTTTTAAATTTTTGTTAAATAAATTATTTCTTTCCAAAGAAAACGTTAACTCCGTCAAGAGAAACCCCACCCACAAAATCCATGTGTTTTGCTTCATTCTATTGATCCGATGAAAAATCAATAAATAGCATTACAAAATGTTTATATTAGGTATTATTCAATCTCATAAATTTCAAGTAGGACATTGACTGCCCAGTCTAACATGGTCTTTCATACATTCATTTAATTTTCTTTCTATAATATCAAATTAGGATCAGTGAAGGTCCTCTTTTGTTTTTATTTCTACTTTTTCCACTTTTTTATTTTTTTTAAGTTACTTTGAGTACATAAATATTACAGAGAATATATAGGGGATTCCCATATGCCCTGTTCCTATACCTCCCACATTTTCCCACATTAGCAACATCTTTCATCAGTATGGTACATTCACTGCAATTGATAAAACACATTTTGGAGCATTGCCACTAAGCATGGATTATTGTTTACATTGTAGTTTACACAAACAGTGTAGTTTACACTTTCTGTAAACTACAGGCTAGTTTACAGTGAGTGTAAACCACAATGTAAACTATATTGACTCTGTAGGTTATGGCCGGATATATAATGGCCTGTATCTGTTGATGTAATGTCATTCAGGATGATTCCCAAGTCCCAAAAATGCCCCCCTATTATACCTATTTTTCCCATTCCTTAACCCCACAGCATCAATGGATCACTGCCTCCACAACAATGGTATTTCTTACATTACTATAATCACAATAAGTCTATAGTAGAATATTAGTAAGTTTATTTTAGTCCATAATTTGTTTCCCAATCCTGAGGACACTGGGATGCTGATGCCCACTCCACCATTTATTGAGGGGGTCTTTGATCCCATACATTTGATGGATGGGACTCTCTTGCTTGCATTTGTAGGCACTCTTGTTTCCTTGGCATGTGGTTTGTCCATCTTCTCCTCCCTGTTATTTGCCCTGGGTGAGTCCATTGAACTGGAGAGCAGTTGTTACAACTCTGTTGAGATTCAGGGCTCAAATGGCACATGGACAGCCCGAAGATTTAAGTCTCTTAGATGTACACCTTTCAACTCTAGTACTAATTATGGGTTCCCATAGAAGGGAAAGCACTGCTGAATTTCACTCTGTCACACTGGGGAGCATAAATACCAGATTAGGGCTCACTGGCAAGAAGCCAATTTCCTGAGCCATCTGCCCTGTCTACAGTGTCTTGATGTCTCCATATCCCTGTGGAGTTTCACTATTTGGGGTAGTATCTACTTTGGCTGTCAATGAGATCCTGTTGAGATATACCTCTGGGATGGCCTCCTGACTCACTTTGAAGTCTCTTAGCCATACAAACTCATTTGTCTTTAGCTTTTCCCCCTTTTGGTCAAAGTCCTTTATTTTTTCCACATGCATTGCTTGTTGGTACATGGTAGCATTCCCTTGGTGCCAGGGAAGCTAATCCCCCAGAGTCAAGTTACACACTGGGGGGAAGTTATGGCTTTTATATGCTGAGTTTGGCTTAGAGAGAGGCCACATTTGAGTAACAAGGAGGCTCCCAGTAAGTAACTCTTAGGCACCCTGTGTCACTAGGCTGTTTCAATTTCAAGAGCAAAGGCTCATAAGCATAGTCATCAATAGCAAGTGTCCTTCAGTGGATCATCCTGCTTCACAAGTCATTGTTCCTATATTTGAGTCATTCTTGTTGTTCCATTAGAGAATGTGGTAGAGCTCTCCCAGATGTGAATTTGATATTCTATTGGTTATTGTGTGAATCTCCACCCACTGTGACAATACCCCATGAACACTTGAACACATTTATTCGCCTTATATGAATACCCAGGTGAACCTCCTCCCATGTACCCCCTCTCAAAGACACCCCACACCAATCATCCTCCCCTGCCACAGTTGTAACCCTTCTGTGATCTAAAACCTCCTCAATAACGAAGCCAATAAAAAAGCCACATGCAATTAATAAGAAAATGAAATAATAATGGTAGTTTTATATATAAGAAGTAAAATACAGAAAAAATTAATATAAAGTAAAAACAAAATAATATTTTTTAAAAATTGGGATATTAAAAAAAAATGAGAAAGTACTTAAAGGTAAAAAACCTTTTGTTTTTTGCATTTTGCCTTTCATCACTGTAAGACTGTTGTCTTATATATATAATGACATTTTCTTCCATTTATTACCCCAGTGTCTAACTTTTTTTTTCATCTTTTTTCAAAAAAGTTTTAGGTCACAGTAGAATCAAGTACAGAATACAGGAGATTCCCATATATTCACCATCCTCCCCCTTTACCCCTTTCCCCCATCAATAATATTTTACATATGGATGGTACACTTGTTACAGTTGATGCACAAATATTGAAACATAGCTACTAACCATCGCCAATGGTTCACTTTATGGTTTACAATTTGGACCATATACTTTTATAAAATCTGTTAAAATTTAACAAGTCCTGTATCTATCATTTCAAGATAATGCAAAACACATCACCTTCAAAATGCCCCCTGTTCCATCTATTTTATTCCTCCCTTTCCCTCCCCTTTGGGCCCATGGCAACCACCAGGCTTCACTCCTTGAAGGACAAGATTCATAGTTACTTGCATCTTCACTGAAGGATCGACACACTGGTCTGTCCTCTCCTATTAGAAACCGCCGATGCTCTCAAGTAACTCCCATCCCTCTGTATGAGAACATAGCAGGCCTTCCTAGGATGAAAGTCTAACATCATCCCCCTCATTATGTGGATCTCTACCCACTGATGCAACACACTATGCCAAAATGATCACCCCCACACTCCATAGAAGCCTGCCCCAGGTGTGCCCTGACCTGAATGGCCCAATCCAAGACCTTAAACCAGTAACATTTCCTTGACATATTGCCAAATGAGCATTTTCAGCATTGTAATTTCAACCACATACCCACCACTACTCAGTGTTCACCAGCTCCCTCCCCCAACCCTTCCCCCCAATTCCATGGGCCATACAGCCACCCTCCCCACCCTACCTCCCTGTCAAACCTGCACCAACTAACCCAATTTTACCACTATACCCTGACATATCCCTTCATTGCACAACTATATGCTTCCACCTTGTCATAGATTTTGCATGTATGGGCATTGACTCACAACTTTCTTCTCCCTTTCTTTTTCCTGTAAACCTATCTTCCAGACAATAGCTCTGTGAGACTGTTCAGTTTGCTTAATTTAAATCAGTGAGATCATGTAATATTTGTCCTTCAATGCATTTCATGCTTCACTCAACATAAGGTCCACAAAGCTCTTCCATGTTATCCCTTGTGTTAGTACTGTATTCTTCTTACAAATGAGTAATATTCCATTGTATATATGTACTACATTTTGTTTTTCCATTTTTCAGTTGATGGGCATTTGGGTTGATTCCATCATTTGGCAATAATGAATAATGCTGCTATGAACATTGGTGTGCATATATCTGTTTGTGTCCTTGCTTTCAATTTTCTGGGTATATACCCAGCAGTGGAATTGTTGGATCACATGGCAGATCTATAATTAGTTTTTTGAGGAACCACCAAACTGTCCTCCACAATGGCTGAACCATTCTACAATCCCACCAGCAGTAGATGAAGGTTCCCATTCTTCTGCATCATCTCCAACACTTATAGTTCTCTGTTTTTATAATAGCCGCCTGTCTAATGGGTGTAAGATGTTATCTTGTAGTTTTGATTTTCATTTCCCTAATAGCTATTGATGTTGAGCATCTTTTCATGTGCATTTTAGCCCATTTGTATTTCTTCTTTAGAGAAGTGTCTATTCAAATCACTTGACCATTTTTTTAAATGGGTTGTTTGTCTTTTTATTGTCAAGGTGTAGGATTTCTTTATATATGATAGATACTAGACTCCTATCAGATATATGGTTGCCAAATATGTTCTCACATTGGTAGGCTGCCTTTTCACTTTCTTGACAAACTCTTTTGAAGCACAAAAGTTTTTAATTTTGAGGAGATCCCAATTATCTATTTTTTTCTTTCACTGCTGGTGCTTTGGTTGTGAAGTTCATGACATCATTTCCTACTACAATGTCCTGTAGATGTTTCCCTACATTATCTTCCAAGGTCCTTATGGTCTTAGTCCTTATATTTAGATCTTTGATCCATCTTGAGTTGATTTTTGTATAAGATGTGAGACAGTGCCCTTTACTTTTTCTTTTAGATATGGATGTCCAGTTCTCCAAGCACCATTATTTGAAGAGGCCTTTTCTCCCAGTTGAGAGGGCTTGATGACTGTATATGTGAGGATCTATAACAGAACTCTCAATTCAGTTCCAATGGTCATTATGTCTATCCATGTGCCAATAACATGCAGTTTTGACCACTGTACCTTTGTAGTATGTTTAAAGTCAAGTAGTGTGATTCCTCCAATTTCATTTTTCTTTTTCAATATGTCTTTGGCTATTCAGGGCTTCTTGCCCTTCCAAATAAATTTCATAGTTATTTTTTCAAATTCAGTAATAAATGCTGTGTTGATATTCATTGGGATTGTGTTAAATCTATAGATTAGTTTGGGTAGGATAGAAATCTTAATGATATTTAATCTTCCTATCCATGAACAGGGAATATTCTTCCTTTTACATAAGTTTTCTTTGATTTCCCTTAAGAGTGATGTGTAGTTTTATGCATATAAGTCATTTACATCTTTAGTTAAATGTATTGCTATGTATTTAGTTCTTTTAATTGCTAATATAAATGGGATTTTTTTTTCCTGATTTCATCCTCAGATTGCTCATTATTGGTGTAAAGAAAAGCTGCTAACTTTTGTGTATTGATATTAAAATCTGTGACTTTACTGAGCTCATTTATAAGCCATAGAAGATTTGCTATAGATTTCCCAGGGCTTTCTATGTATAGGATCAGGTCATCTACAAATAGTGAAATTTTTACTCTTCCTTTCCAATTTAGATGTCTTATATCTTTTTCTTGCCTAACTGCTTGAACAAGAACTTCTAACACAAAGTAAAATAGGAGCAGTGATACTGGGCATCCTTGTCTAGTTCCTGATCTTAGAGGGAAAGCTTTTAGGATTTCACCATTGTACATGAAGTTCACTGTGGATTTTTCATATGTCCCCTTCATCATTTTGAGGAAGTTTCTTTCTATCACTATCTTTAGTAGTATTTTTATTAGGAAAGGATGCTGTATTTTGTCAAATGCTTTTTCTGCATTTGAGATGATAATGTGAATTTTTTTCTTTCAATCTGTCTTTGTAGTGTATAACATTGATTGATTTTCTTATATTGAGCCATCCTTGCATACAAGGAATGAAAACCACTTGGTCATGGTGTATAATTCATTTGATGTGTTGTTGAATATGATTAACAAGTATTTTGTTGAGGATTTTAGCATCTAGGTTCATTAGAGAAGATTAGTCTATAGTTTTCCCTTCTTGTAGTGTCTTTGTTTGTCTTTGGTATTAGGGTGATGTTGGTGTAATAGAATGAATTGGGCAATGTTCCTTCCACTTCTGTTTTTTGGAAGAGTTTAAGCAAGAGTGATGTTAGTTATTTACAGAATGTTTGGTGGAATTCATCTCTCAAGCCATCTTGTCCTGGGCTCCTCTTTGTTGGGAGGTTTTTGATGAATGATTCTACGTTATTACTTGTGATTGGTCTGTTGAGCTCATCAATATCTTCTTTCATCAATGTATGCTGCCTGTGTGTTTCTAGGAATTTGTCCATTTCCCCTAAAATATCCATCTTGATGGCATATAATTTTTCAAAATACCCTCCTATGGTACTCATTATTTTTGTGGGGTCAGTGGTGATATAGCCCCTTCCTCATTTCTTATGCATATTTCCATCTTCTTTCTTTTATTCTTTGTTAGCATAGCAAATGGTTTGTCAATTTTATTGATCTTCTCAAAAGAACCAGCTTTTGGTTTGGTTTATTTTTTCTATTGCATTCTTAGTATCAATTTCATTTAGTTCTGCTCTAATCTTTGTTGTTTCCTTCCTTCTACTTCCTTTTGGGTTAGTTTGTTGTTGTTGTTGTTTTCTAATTCCATCGAGTATGACATTAGGTCTTTGATTTTAGCTCTTTCTTCTTCTTTGATATATGCATGTATATATCCTCCTCGGTACACCTCTTGCTGCATCCCATAGGTTTTGATGTTTTCTTGTCATTTTCATTTGTTTCAATGTAGTTATTGATTTCTTTTTCAATTTCCTCCTTCACCCATGTTTGTCTAAGAGTGCATTGTTTAACTTCCATCTTTTTGTGCCTAATCTGGTTCTCTGGCCCTTACTGATTTCCAGCTTCATTCCATTGTGGTCAGAGAAATTACTGTGTATAATTTCAAACTTTATGAATTCATTAAGAGTTTTTCTGTGGCCTAGCATGTGGTCTATTTTGGAGAATGCTCCATGTGCACTCGATAAGAATGTATATACCACTGTCTTTGGGTGTAGTGTTCTGTAGATGTCTATTAGGTTCGACTCCTTTAATGTATTATTCAAAGTCTTTATTTATAGATTCTCTGTGGACATGTTTGGTCTAATGATGATAATGGTGCATTAAGTTCCCCCACTATAATTGTCGAGGAATCTACTTCTCCACTTACTTTTTCCAGTGTTTGCTTCATGTATTTTGACGCACCCTGATTAGGTGCATAAATGTTTAAGATTGTTCTTTCTTCTTGAAAGATTACACCTTTTATTAATATATAGTGTCTGCCTTTGTATCTTAAAATAGTTTTGCATTTAAAGTCTATTTTTTTATATTTATAAAACTACTCCTGCCCTTTTTTTGTTATTGTTTGCTCTTAAAATGGATTTCCAACCATTCACTTTCAGCCTTCTTGAATCCCTGGGTCTAACATGGGTTTCTTGTAGACAACATATAGATGAGTCATATTTCCTCATCCACTCTGCCAGTCTGTATCTCTTGACTGGTGAGTTTAGTCCATTAACGTTCACTGTTATTGTTATGGAATTACTCAGATTAGTCTTATTTTCTTTGGGTTTATGTATTTCATATATTGTTGTTGTTGTTGTTGTTATTTTGCACACAGGCAGCCCAGCTGTTTATTATGTCCATAAAAAGTGACTGTACAGGTTGGAGGGGTGATCAGGGAGGCAGGGCAGCCGGAGCACTGCTCCGTGCTAGCGAGGTCCAGACAGTGCCTGACGTGTGCGGTCTCACGTGCGTGTGCGCTATCTGGAGTCCTGGAGTGGCGACCAGGTGTGCTGCCCCCGTGGGGGGTCATATATTGTTATTATTACTCTTTTTTCTTCTTAGTCCTTACACTCTCCTCCAACTCTCTCTCTCCTGTTTTTTCCATTCCACCTGCAGAACTCCCTTTATTATTTCTTGAAGTGCATTTTTCTTATTAATATACTATCTTAGATTCTATTTGTCTATGAATATTTTGAACTTCCCCTCTTTTTGAATACCAGTTTTGCTTGATACTGTATTCTTGGCTGGAAGATTTTTTCTTTTAGCACCTTGACTATGTCATACCACTGCTTTCTTGCCTCCATGGTTTCAGATGAGAAATCAGCATATAATCATTTTGAGCTTCCTTTGTATGTGATGGTTCTCTTTTCTCTTGCTGCTTTCAGTATTTTCTCTTTGTCTTGAGCATTGGACAATTTGACCAGTATATGTCTTGGATTAGGCCTGTTGAGATTTATACTGTTTGGGGTGCACTGCACTTCTTGGATATATACCTTCATCTCCTTCAATAGGGTTGGAAAGTTTTCAGCCATTATTTCCTCCAACACTCCTACTGTCCCCTTTCCCTTCTTGTCTCCCTCTGGGATGCCTATAATGCATATTTTTGTGGGTTTCATGTTGTTCAACTCCCTGAGTCCCTGGTAGTTTTCCATATCTTTTCATCTATCTGTTTTATTATCTCTTTGAATTCAGATGTAATGCCTTCCACATAGGTAATTCTTTCCTTTGCCTGTTCAAATCTGCTGTTGTGTGCTTCCATTGTATTTTTTATTTCTTGGGTTGTGCCATTCATCACCATAATATGTGTTATTTTTTTATGCATGTTTACAATTTCTTCAATATGTTCTCCCAGTATTCTTAACACCCTAAATCTCTTCCTTCATTTCATTAAGTTGATTCATGATATTTTTTTGGAAAGCTCTGACTAGTTGTTCCATTTTCTGCATCTCCTCTTGGTTTTTAGTTTGTTCATTGGGCTGGCCATGTTTTCCTGTTTATAAGTATGGCTTGTATTTTTTGTTGGTATCTAATCATCTTTTTATCTTGATGTGTTAATTCACTTGATTGGCTTCTCTCTGTGCTCTATGGTTTTATTTTGCTGTTTTTGATTGTCAAGGTTTCATTTTGATGCTTTACTCTTTTTATTCTATTTCTTTGCTGTTTTCTATGTTCTCTTGAAATAAATGTTAGTACCAGAGAAATAGAAGAGATAGGATGAGAAAATGAGTAATAGTAATGATAACAGTGAAAGGTAGGAGAGGGACCTTTCAAGATGTAGGCATTGAATAACTAACCTGAGTAAGAAGAATAAGATTAGAAAAGTAGAATAGAATCGATGAGACATGAAACAGAATTGAGAAAAATATAGAATGAATTAAAAGTCTAGAATTATGAGGAAAGGGTAAAAGAAAAATAGAAGAGAGAATGAAAGAGAGAAAAAAGTTTAAAAAGTGAAAAAGAAAACACGGAGAAAGTTGGAGAGAGAGAGAGAGAGAAATAAGTACAAGAAAAATTGAAGACCAAGCCCAAAGAGGTGGAATGAAAGTAAAACAACAGAAAACATAAGGATGAAGGAGAGAAATGATATAGCATAGGTAGAGAAAATTGAGAAACAAAAGAAAGAAAGAAAACATTAACAGACAAACAGAGAAACAAAGAAGAGGGGATACAACAACAAGAAATCAGGACAGCAGCTACTGATTTTTTTTTTTTTTTTTAAAGAAGAGGAAGAAGGCAGGAAAAGGATCAAAAAGCTAAGATAAACATGGAAACACAGCCTTTTTTCTTGGACCACAAAGATCTTCTCAGGCAGTTTTTAGTCAATAATCAATCACTCTGCAGCCTGTCCTCTGCAGGTTTTAAGCCAGATTTTAGTGAGGAAAATAAGGAAAGTAAAAAGGGAGACTTTTCCTTTTTTTTTCTTTAAATAAGAGATCCAATAAAAGATAATACAAAAAGGATGTCAGTATGTTCCCTGTCATAAAATTTCACTGGCTGCTTCATTACCTTGTCTTGCTTCTAAGAGAGGAGCCAGGGATCAAACCAGAGACCTTGTATATGCTAGGCTGGAGCTCTTCCACTCAACTAATGTGCTTTCTCAGGTTAGCAAAACTTTTCAGGAACCTATCAGCCCCTAATTCCCTCCCTGTTAACTCTCCCTCCTTTCTGACGTCAATTATTTCTTTACCTGGGCTGCTGAGCATGGCAGCCTGCCTGAGGAGATCCCTATCCCTCTCCTTGTTGCATCAGGGTCCCTTCCAACATCCAGTTGGAGCTTGGCTGGCTAAAATACTACAAAGAGACCACTCTCCACCCTCTCAGACCCCTCATCCTCCCATGGGAGGTTGCCAACACACTCCTTTTGGAGGAGGAAGCCAGTGGTTCCACTTGGGCTTTTTGTCCTGAAGGTGGGGGTATAATCACATCTTTCAGCCACAGGTGGGAGAAACTCTAGATTTTTTCTGACTTCCTTTACTTTCTTGCACCCTCCTAGATGACCCAGAGCACCCCCATGATCTCTATATATCTTGAGGTGCTGGCAATGAGGAAGAAGTCTGTTCTCCTCTTAGTCAGATACCATTGCCAGGAGTTTTACTCTCACCTGATATCTCAGGGATGGGGGAGGGGAGACCTTCCCAGCAGCTTGGAGGATCAGTAACTAACAGTTTGCTGTTTCTACTTACTCTTCTCTGTCTCTGACTCTCCTGTTAGTTGTGAAGCAGTGTCCTGGACTGCTGTACCCCAAAGCAGGTCACAAAGGCAACCCTAGACTACCTCTCAGTTATTTTAGTAAGAGCAAACATTTATGTGTCTACCCCATTGGCCAAGTTCCCACAATCACCCTATCTCCACTCTTAAAATATTAGCTTGGGGACATTGTAAATAACTGCTTGAATGAACACATATCCACATACACTGTCAAACACAAACACACACAGACCCAGACACACATACCTTCATAAAGAAAAGCAAACAAGCATTGCCAGGTACCTATCCACTTAGAAAAAAATGGTTCTTCCAACAGTATAACATAGTTGGTAAATACATTCTACCTATTGTGATATCTTCACCTAATTTAAATGTTAAATAGGAAAACAGATTCCCAGTGTTAAAAAATTAATAATAAATGTATTTTGGAGATAACTTGTTACTTGAGCTTTACCTAATAAAAATTGAATACTTAATTTATATGTATGCTTTTCAAAGGTCATCTGTCAAAGGTTTAATTTATTAAACCAATCCCTCAATACAGGTTTATGTTAAAAAATATGTTTAGTGTTACTGGTTTAGTATTAGGAAACTACTCTCAGTTTAGTGATGACTGTATTAAGTTCTCATATGTTATACCAGTCAGTCTTGGATTGTACAGTCTATTATCCTGTGCCATTAAATATTGTGATGGATCTTATTTCAAGGAAAGGATATTATTTTCCTCTGAATTCTTACTGTAATTTATTCCTTAATGAATTATTCCAAATTATCTGTATTCAATTTTATTGCCTCATGAGAGTTTTAAATCGTTGGATTCATTGTACATATTATGAGTAAATCTCAAATCAATAGCTTCCAAGAGGTAAAATACAGATGTAACTTAATAATTTTACTCCTGTGTTCAAAAATTTATATATCATTTTGCAAATGTTGGTATGTATTGTGAAAATTTTTATTTTTACCCACAATTAAAAAAAAAAAAAGAAAAGAAAAAAAGAAAATCTGAAAAGAAAAAAAAAAGTAGATATCTAGAATGATGCAACTACATCTGTATCATTCACTCACAAATGTTTCACAAACTTTCATTGCTTTCATGATGAAGTTCAGCAAAAATGAAGCAATGAATCAAATGGGAGTCTATAAAATCTCAGATTCTAACATTTACTTAACAACAAATTAAAGCAATTTCTTTCTAACATATTGTGACCTCTGTCTTACCTGTAGATTTTAGAGTTTGTAAAAAAAAAAAAACTTGGGCAGTAATTAAGCAGGAAATAATTCTATTTGTAAGGGGTGATGGTATAGAAATTTCTGCCATATACCTGTGTTCTGTCGTAGACATCTTCAGGTAAAAGAGAAGTGAATTCATAGAAAAGTTTCCTTGAGGTTATCAATCCATGGCTTATAAATTCATTCAGTGTGCTTCCAATTTGCCACAGAATTCAGAAATTAAGTTTGCTAATAAGAAAGCAAATTAAACTCTCAAGAATCAGATAATGTTTGCCCATACCAAATTTTTCTAGAAGTTAAAAAGATACAGGCTACTGTGAGACACAGGCAGGGCCTGAATTCAGCAACCACCAATGCAAATGCCCAGGTCTTCCTTACCGTACCAGAATAATCAAATGAAGTCCCCAGTCATATATGAGGGATATTATCTTACAAAGAGTTACTTATTTAGGGTCAGGGAACATCTCCATTTTATACTACAATAATTTCATAGCTGGAAATGACATGCATCAGCTGGTCATATACATGTATTGGCTAATTCCAATAACTTTCCCATAAACCAAATAGAGAAGCCAGGTGTATACCCCTAAAATAGATTCCATGGATGAGCATTTCACTTATCTTTTAACTAGAAAACACAATCAAGATATCTCATTAGAATAGTTGTAATAAAGTTCAGACCTGATGATTTCTCCCTGCATGTTGTATCCTCAAGATTGGAATGATTAGCCACAGGACTAGCTGATAAATCTATTCTTTCTCAGCCATTCATAGGAGTGGGCAGATGCCGATAGATCAGTGTTAAAGATTTCAGAGCATGGTAGCTATTATATTTCCTCTCATCTAAACAGATGAATGTTGAGGCAAGGACATTTAACATATTATTAAAAAAGCATTTCATCTGTTAAAAAGTTGATAAAGATGCTAATGTCTCAAGGGCAACAAAGAAAATACTCATCAGGTAAAATATGCTATCTTAATATTGGCTCTCCAATTCTTAGAAGGAAAATAAGTTGTGGTGGTTTGAACCTGCATGTACCCTAGAAAAACATGCTATTAAATCTTATGCATTCCTGTGACTGTGAACCCATTGTAACTATGGCATTTTCATGAGATTACTTCATTTAAGGTATCTTTGGACCAGCCAAATCAGGATAGTTATTAATCTTATTCTAGAATCCTTTATAAGTGGAATGAATTCAGACATGAGAGAGAGAAAGCCACAGGAGGCAAGAAGCTGGTCCCATAAGGGAAGGGAGAGATGAGAAGAGACAAGAAATGGGCCCCAGGATACATGGCAGACAGCCCTAGAACACCACAGTCTTCAGCAAGAAAGCATCACCTTGATGATACCTTGATTTGGACTCTCTTTTAGCCTCAAAATGTAAGGAAATAAATTCCCAGTGATCAAGCCAAACCATTGCATTTGCATTTGCTTGAAAAACCTAGGAAACATAAATAGATGGTTTGTTAAGATAAGTTATTCTCATATGTAGAATTTAAAACTAATATTTATTACCTTAGCTAATATTGGAGGCAAAAAGTAAAATTACCAAGTAATCCTATATATATAATTGGATTAACATTGCAATAACCAAATAGTATCCACATGATACCAAATAGTATCCACGTGTGGTATGGGCATTATTTTAGAACGCCACTATGCAAAGGATATCACATTATACTATTTTTTTAAATATCAAACTAATATGATTCTGAATACTACAAGTTTATATCAGCATGATATAAATCAATTTACCATTATAATTTGGGCTCCATAGTCTAACATTCTAACTTAATGAACAACTCTCTCTGGACACCACAGAAAGTTTGTTGTTGTTGTTGTTGTTGTCAGATAAGCTATTATTACTTCTGGTTCCCTAATGAAAGAGATATTTGCCAAGGCTAGAAAGATCTCCTTGCTCCAACATATGAAAAAAAAAACCAAAAAACACAAAACACTCTCCCACATTTCAGTCTAATCCAATGATTAGATTGTTCTCATTTATCTCTGCAGAACAATGGTTTTCATCCCTTCCCTGCTACTTGATGATTTTTTCCCTTTGATTAAAACAGTGATGCAGAACTTCCAGGAACATGGAGGATTAGAAAGCTGCAAAGCTCACTTCTCTCCCCAGAAAACAGCTAGAAGGCAGGAAGAATCTGTCTGGAATAATTGTTCTAGGGCTCAGAAGACTAGAGGAGGATGCAGCAGCACCCAGAATATAAAGAGGTGAAGAGAAGGAGACTCTGTGATGAGGATCTGTAAGTAACCAGGGCAGATGCTGTTTCTGGCACCCAAACTCCACCCTTGGAGCAGAGAGCTTTGTTTCCTCTGGACTGGGGGGTTACAGACTGAGAGGGCTTCAGGGATCCACTTCCCCAGGAAAGGGGAGAAGGAGGAACACAGCCAACTTCTGATATGACTTTTGGCCAGCAGTATGGTCTGTTGGATCCCACAATTTCCACACTTCCTGGCCAGGTGGATTCACATCATTGTCTCCACCCAGGAACAGCAGAGTGTTAAAGAGAGCTTGCCCTCTCCAACACCCTCCTTATTGACCAAGAGTGGTTGCTGCCAACTTAGAAGGAACAGAAATCTCCCTGAGAAAAGGGAATTTGTGTCAAGGGAGGAGAGTGTCAGCAAGTTTGAACTGTCAGGCTTGGATCAGAATAGCCCACCCAAGTAGTATCTTTCCCAGTCATTGCCTCAGCATTGCGCACCCAAGCATGGTTACAGAGAACATATTCCCTCCTGGAACTTGAGCAGTGAGCACTGCTAAGACCACCATCTGGTGGCAGCCAAGAAAGTGCACCTCAAGGAATAAAAATAAAAATGGCTGTTTGGTGACTTTACTGTCATCAAGGCCCTTGAAAACTAGTCTGCACCCCAGTAGTGGCACCCTGACCTTGTTTTAATCAGTTAAACAGAACAAATTTTAAAGCAATAGAATTAGTTGAACCCAAAAATTAAAAAATCATGATAACACAAAATAACCCATTAAAGGCCTAGGCAAGATAAAAACTGCTTATCAAAGTAACCACATCAATATAATCAGATGCCTAGACATTAGCATATCTTATGAGTCAAACTAAGAAACAGGAAGATATAACCCATTCAAAGGAATAAATCAAAATGCCAGATGAAACACAGGTTTTGACATCTAATAAATGATGTTCAGACAAATCTTCTAAATCAGTTCAAAAAGTTTAAGAAAAATATGGATAAAGAGATAAAGGACATTAAGAAAACACTGGGTAAGCACAAAGAAGAATAAAACAAAATTAATGGGAATGAAAGACACAATTGGTAAGATGAAAAATAAATTAGAGACATACAGCAAGATATTTGAAATGGCAGAAATAAACAGTGAATTGGGAGACAGAGCAGTGAAATTGAAAAAGACTGAAGATCAAATAGAGAAAATATTAGAAAAAATGGGCAGAGGTCTTGGAATTGAATGATAGCATGAAGTGCACCAAAGTATGTGTCATAGGCATTCCATAAGGAGAAGAGAAGGCGAAAGGGGCAGAAAGATTGTTCAAGGAAATACTGGCCAAAAATTTCCTCAATTTTATGAAAGACCATAATATCCATATACAAAAAGAGAAAAATGCTCCAAACAGAATGAAATCAGATAGACTTGTTCTAAGGTACATATTATTCACAATATCAAATGCCATAGAAGGTTGTGAGCCAATGCCCATGTGGGCAAAATCTATGATAAGGTGGAAGTGTGTATTTGTGCAGTGGTGGGGCATGACAGTGGTGCAGTAATATTGGGTTGGGTGGTGCTGATTTGTCAGGGGGCTAGGGTGGGGAGGGTGAGTTGGACTGTCCATAGAATTGGGGGAAGGGTTGGAGGAGAGGGCAGGTGAACACATTGGGATTTTGTAGGTATGTGGTTGAAACTACAAAGTTTGGAATGTTTTTTGGCAATATGGCAGGGGAAGGTTACTGGTTTAGGCTATTGGATATGGGGGACATTCAGGACAGGGTGCACTTGGGCAGGTTTCTAGGGAGTGAGTGAGTGTTCATCTTGTCATAGTGTGTTGTATCAGTGGGTGGCAACCCACTTAATGAGTGGGAACGTGTTGGACTCCTATCCTGAGGACTCCTGCTACGCTCTCAAATAGATAGGTGGGAGTCTCTCGAGAGCATAGGCAGGGCCTAATAGAGGAAGATAGACCAGTACGTCTATGTCAAGCTCTCAGTGTTGTTGCAAGTAACTATGAATCTTGTTCTTCAAGGAGTGAAGACTGGGGGTTGCTGTGGGCCCCATGGGGAGGGGGAGGCAGGAATAGAATAGATGGAACATGGGGTATTTGGGGGGTGGTTGAAGTGTTCTATATGATCTAACAATGATGGAAACAGGCCATGTTAAATTTCATCAAAATTTGTAAAATTGTATGGTCCAAAACATAAACCGTAATGTAAACCATTGACAATGGTTATTACGTATGTTTCAATATTTGTACATCAGTTGCAACAAATGTACCAGCTACATATAAAATGTTATTAATAGTGGAAAAGGGAAAGGGAAGAGGATGTTGGGTATATGTGAATCTCCTATATTCTGTATGCCACTTTTCTGCAACCTAAAACTTCTTAGAAGAAAAAATGAAAAAATTAAGACACTGGGAGAATAAATGGAAGAAAATATCACTGTACATACAAGACAATAGATCGTACAGTAATGAAAGGCATAATGTTAAGAAACATTTTCTAAAATATTTTTTCATTATTTTTTATTATTCCAAATTTTCTTATTTTTTACTTAAATTTTTTTTTATTTCTTATTTTTAAAACTATTGTTATTTCATTTCATTATTAATTGTATTTGGTTATTTTGTTGGCTTCATTTTTTAAGAAGTTTTGGACAGAAGGATTACAATAATGACAGGGGAGGAGGCTCACCTGGGGCATTAATATAAGACATATAAATGTGTTCAAATGTTCATGGGGCATTGTCACAGTGGGTGGAGATTCACACAATAATGAAAAGAACATTCAGTTCCCATTATGGGGAGCTCTGCCACAATCTCTAATGGAAAAGCAAGAATCCCTCAGGTAGAGGGGCAATGATTAGTGAAGGAGGATGGTCCTTTGATGGGCCCTTGATATTGATGACTATGCTTATGAGCCTTTACTTTTGAAATTGAAACTTAGCCAAGTATTATAGGGTGCCTACAAGTTACCTCCTGAGAGCCTCCTTCTTATTCAAATGTGGCCTCTCTTTAAGCCAAATTCAGCAAATAAATGCATTACCTTCCCCCCAGTGTGGGAAATGGCTCCCTGGGTATAGCCTTCCTGGAACCATGGGATTACTACCAAGAACCAACTAGCAATGCAACTGGAGAAAAACTTTGAACAAAAGGGGGAAAAGGTAAAGACAAATGAGTTTATTTGGCTAAGAGGCTTCAAAACGAGTTGGGAGGTCTTTCCAGAGGCAAGAAGACAGTGGTATGACATAGTCAAGGTACTAAAAAAAAAAAAGCCTTCCAGCCACAAATTCTCTGTCCTGCAAAGGTAGCATTCAAAAATGATGGAGAGTTCAAAATATTCACAGATAAACAGAAATTAAGAGATTATGTCAATAAGAAACCTGCACTTCAAGAAATACAAAAGGGAGTTCTATAGGTTGAAAGGAAAAAAACAGGAGAGAGAGTTGGAGGACAGTGTAAGAACAACTTAAAAGGCAAAAAGAGAGATAAAAACAACATATGACATACATAAACCCAAAGAAAATATGGCTACTGTAAGTAATTCCTTGAGAGAAATAACACTGAATGTTAATGGATTAAACTCACCAGTCAAGAGACACAGATTGGCAGAATGGGTAAGGAAATATGACCCATCTATATGTTGTCTACAAGAAACCCACCTTAGACGCAGAGATTAAAAGAGGCTGAAAGTGAATGGCTGGAAAACAATCTTACAAGCAAATAATAACCAAAAAAAAAAGAGTGGGAGTAGCTATACTAATATTTGACAAAAAAGACTTTAAATGCAAAACTATTGTAAGAGACAAAGACGGACAATATATATTAGTAAAATGGGTAATCTTTTAAGAAGAATGAACAATCATAAACATTAATGGACCTAAATGGGGTGCCTCAAAATACATGAGACAAACACTGGAAAAACTAGTGGAGAAATAGATGCCTTGACAATTGTAGTGGGGGAATTTAATGCACCATTATCACCATTAGACAGAACACCTTGATAGAGAATCAATAAAGAAACAAGGACTTTCAATAATACATTAGAGGATCTGGATTTACTAGACATATACAGAACACTACACCTAAATACAGCAGGATATACATTCTTCTCGAGTGCATTTGGATCATAATCCAAGATAGACCACATGCCAGGCCACAGATAAATCCCCAATGAATTCAGAAAGATTGATATTATAAAAAGTAATTTCTCTGACCACAATGGAATAAAGCTGGAAATTACTAAGGGCCAGAGAAACAGATTAGGCACAAAGATATGGAAGTTAAACAATACAGTTTTAGACAAACAGTGGGTCAAGGTGGAAATCTCAAAAGAAATCAGTAACTA
This sequence comes from Tolypeutes matacus, assembly GCA_026826555.1. Lineage (NCBI taxonomy): Eukaryota > Metazoa > Chordata > Mammalia > Cingulata > Chlamyphoridae > Tolypeutes > Tolypeutes matacus. Next base: position 1,062,585 of record JAKSZT010054130.1, read on the forward strand.
CCTTGAAATGAATGAAAATGACAACACAACTTATCCAAACTTATGGTATGCAGCAAAAGCTGTACTGAGAGGGAAATTCATACCATAAATGCATTCATCAAAAAAGAAGAAAGGGCTAAAATCAAAGACCTCACCACATACCTGGAGGAATGAGAAAAAGAACAAAAAACTAATTCCAAAGGAAGTAGATGGAAGGAAATAACAAATATTGGAGCACAACTAAATGAGATAGAAAATAAGAATGCACTGGAAGAAAGAAACAAAACCAAAAACTGGTTCTTCAAGAAGATCAATAAAATTAACAAACCCTTAGCTAGACTAACAAAGAAAAAGGGGAGAAGATGCAAATACATAAAATAAGAAATGAGGAAGGAGATATCACCCCTGACCCAATGAAATAAAGAGTATTATAAGGATTATACTTTGAAAAATTATATGTAAAAAAAAAAAAAAGAGAAATTAGAGGAAATGGAAAAATTCGCAGAAACTCACAAAAAGCCTACACTGACAAAAGAAGAAATTGATGAAGTCAACAAATCAATCACAAGGAAGGAGATAGAATCAGTCAGCAAAAACCTCCCAACTAAGAAGAGCCAAGGACCAGATGGTTTCACAGCTGAATTCTATCACTTTCCAGAAAGAACTAACATCAATCCTGCTTAAAATCTTACAAAAAATATAAGTAGAAGGAACATTACCTAACATATTCTGTGCCACCAACATTAACCTCATACCAAAACCAAAGATGCCACAAGAAAGAAAATTACAGACCAATCTCTCTAATGAACTTAGACGCTAAAATACTCAACAAAATACTTACTAAACATATTCAACGACACATTAAATGACTTACACACCATGACAAAGTGGGTTTCATCCCAGGTATGCAAGTATGGTTCAACACGAGGAGGTCAAACAATGTAATACACCACAAAATCAGATATAAAGAAAAAAACACCATGACCATCTCTATAGATGCAGAAAAAGCATTCAACAAAATACAGCACACTTTCCTGATAAAAAACAGATAGGAATAGAAGGAAACTTTCTGAATGCAATAATGGATATATATGAAAATCCCACAGCTAACATCATATACAACCTTGAAATCCTAAAGGCTTTTCCTCTAAGATTGGGAACAAGACAAGGATGCCCACTATCACCACTCCTATTTAACTTTGTCTTAGGTGTACTTGTTTGAGCACTGAGGCCAGAAAAAGATATAAAAAGCATCCAAATTGGAAAGGAAAAAGTGAAAATTTCAATATGTGCAGACGATATGATCCAATACCTTGAAAGACCTGAGAAATCTACAACAAACCTTCTAGAACTTATGAGTTCAGTAAAGTTGCAGGCTATAAGATCAATGCTCAAAAATCAGTAGAATTTCTGTACACCAATACCGAGCAATCTGAGGAGCAAATCAAGAAATAAAAAAAAATAAAAAAAAAAAAAAACATTTAAAATAGTAACTAAAAGAATCAAATACATAGGAATAAATTTAAATAAGATGTAAATGACTTAAACACAGAAAACTACAAAACACTATTAAAGGAAATCAAAGAGGACTTAAATAAAAGGAAGAATATTTCTTGTTCATGGATAGGAAGACAAACCATCAGTAAGATGCTTAAACTACCCAAACTAATATACAGATCAACACAGCATTTTTTACTGAATTGGAAACACTAACTACAAAATTTATTGGAAGGGTAAGAAGCCCCAAATAACCAAAGATATTTTGAAAAAGGAAAATGAAATTGGAGGAATCACACTACCTGACTTTAAAAATACTACAAAGCTGCAGTGGTCAAAACTGCATGGAATTGGCACAGGGATAGACATACTCACCAATGAACCTGAATTAAGAATTCTGATTTAGATCCTTGAATATACAGTCATCTATTATTCAACAAGGCCAACAAGCCCACTCAACTGGGAGAGAATGGCCTCTTCAACAAATGGTGCTTAGAGAACTGGATATCCATATCCAAAAGAATGAGAGAGGAATACCATCTTACACCATATACAAAAATCAACTCAAGATGGACCAAAGATCTAAATATGAGAGCTAAGACTATAATGACCTTGAAAGATAATGTAGGGAAGCATCTACAGGACTTCGTAATTAGAAATGGTTTCATGAACTTCAAACCCAAACATGAGCAGCAAAGAAAAATTAGATAAATGGGATCTCCTCAAAATTAAAAAAATTTCACCTCAAAGGACATTATCAAGAAAGTAAAATGGCAACCTACCCAATGGGAGAAAATATTTGGAAAGCTTACATCTGATAGGAGCCTAGTATCCAGCATATATAAAGAAATCTTACACCTCGAAAATAAAATGACATTTAAAAAATGGGCAAGTGACTTGAAAAGACACTTCTCAACGAAGAAATACAAATGGCTAAAAAGCACATGAAAAGATACTCAGTATCATTAGCTATTAGGGAAATGCAAATCAAAACTACAATGAGATACAAACTTATACCCATTAGACTGGTGGCTATTAAAAAAAAGGAGCCTACATGTGCTACAGAGGATGTGGAGGAATAGGAACCCTCCTCCATTGCTGGTGGGATTGTGGAATGGTCCAGCCACTGTGGAGGACAGTTTTGCGGTTTCTCAGGAAGGTAACTATAGAACTGCCATATGATCCAGCAGTCCCACTGCTGGGTATATACCCAGAAGAAATGAAAGCAACGACACTAACAGATATATGCACACCAATGTTCATAGTGGCATTATTCACTATTGCAAAAGTTAGAATCAACCCAAATGCCCATTAACAGATGAATGGATAAACAAAATGTGATACATACACAGAATGGAATATTACTTAGCTGTAAGAAGGAATATAGTGCTAACATATGGGATATGAATGAATCTTAAGGACCTTATGTTGAGTGAAGCAAGCAGGAATTGAAGGACAAATATTACATGACTTCACTGAAATGAATTAAGCAAATTGAGCAGACTCAGAGAGCTATTTTCTGGAAGATAGGTTTACGGGAAATAGAAAGGGAGAAAGTTGTGAGTCAATTCCCATAAGAGTATAATCTATGATAAGTTGGAAGTGTGTAGTTGGGCATTGAAAGGATATGGCAGGAGGGTAGTGATACTATTGGGTTGGGGGGGTGCAGGTTTGACAGGTGGGTAGACTGGGGAGTGTAGGTTGGATGGTCCATGGAACTGGGGTAGGGTTGGGGGAAGGACCAGGTGAAAACTGGGGATTGGCAGGATTGTGACTGAAAGTTCAAATTTGACAATGTTCTTATGGCAATATGACAAGAAATGGTTACTGGTTTAGGGTGTTGGATGTGGGGGGGGGGGGCTTTTGGGACAGTGTACACCTGGAGCAGGCTTCTAGGAAGTGTGTGAGAGATCATTTTGTCATCATGTGTTGTCTCAGTGGGTAGAGACCCACATAATGATTGGGAAGGAGTTGGACTCCCATCCTAGGGAGGACCAATAAACTCTCAAACAGAGGGCCAGGTGTCTCTCAAGAGCATGGCAGTTCCCAATAGCATTGTGTCAAGACCTCAGTGTTGTTGCAAGTAACTATGAATATGTGGGCCCCGTGGGGAGAAGGGAGAAGAATAGAATAGATGGAACAGGGGATATGTAGTGGGCAATGGAAGTGTTATACATGATCTTGCAGTGATGGACACAGGCCATGTTAAATATCATCAAACTTATAATAGTGTGCGGTCTAAAATGTAACCCATAATATAAACCATTGACCATGGTTAGTAGTTATATTTAACTATTTGTGTATCAGTTGTAATAAATGTACCATTCACATATAAAGAAGTGTTAATATGGGAAGGGGGAAAAGGGGGAAGATGCAGGGTGTATGGGAGTCCCATGTATTCTGTATGTGATTTTACTGTGATCTAAGACTTCTTTGAAAACAAAATGAATAAAAATAAGACACTGGGAAATAAGAGGAAGAAAGTGTCACTGTACATACAGATATTACAGTGATGAAAGACAAAATGTCAAATTTTTTTTTTAATATTTTCATTATTTTTTCATTATTTTTTAATATCTCAATGTTTAAATTTTATTTTTAGTTTTCTTTAAATTTTTATGTATTTTATTTCTTATATTTAAACCTATCATTATCATTTCATTTTCCTATTAATTGTATTTGGCTATTTTATCAGCTTCACTTTTCAAGAAGCTTTAGATCACAGAAGGGTTGCAACTGGGCAGGGGAGGATCATTGCTGTAGGGTGTCAGTGATGGAGGATACATGGGAGGAAGTTCACCTGAACATACATATAAGGTATATAAATGTGCTCAAATGTTTATATAACATTGTCACAGTGGGTGGAGATTCACACAATAACGGAGAGAATATTGAATTCCCATCCTGGAGAGCTCTGCCACATTCTCTAATGGAGCAACAACTGTCCCCCAAGTGCAGGGGCAATGACTGGTGAAGGAGGATGTTCTGTTTATGGGCCCTTGATATTGATGACTATGCTTGTGATCCTTTTCTCTTGAAATTGAAACTTAGCCTAGTGTTGTGGGCTGCCTAAGAGTTGCCTCCTGAGAGACTCCTTATCACTTGAATGTGGCCTCTTTCTAAGACATCTCAGCATATAAAATCATTACTTTCTCCTGCCCCCAGTGTGTGACATGACTCCAGGGGACGAGCTTTTCTAGCACTGAGGGATTACTACCAAGTACCAAGCAGCAAAGCATCTGGAAAAAGACCACAAATTAAAGGGGGAAAGGGTAAAGACAAATGAGTTTATATGGCTAAGAGACTTCAAAGTGAGTTGGGAGGTCATCCCCAGGGTAATGCTTATGCACACATTAGCAGGATCTCATTGAGTGCCAAAATGGATACTACCCAAATTAGTGGGGCTCCTGAGGGCTCTGGAGACACCCAGGTCCCATTGCCAGGGCAGGTAGCTCCTGAATTTGTGGCCTTGCCAGTGGGCCCTAATTTGGAATATGGGCTCTTGAGAGTTTCAGTGTTGGACTCAGTTATGGCTTCCTTACACATGGCTTACCTGTCCCTTCTATTTGAACTTATACTTAGTGCTGGAGTTAGTAGGTGTACATACAAGAGACTTTAAGTTTTCGAATATCCATGTGCCATCTGGGACCTGAGACTCAGTGTAGTTGCAACACATACTTTCCAGTTCATTGGATTCACCCATGACAACTAACAAGGAGGTGAGGATTAACAAACATCATACAAATGAAAGGAGAGAGCCTACACCATCTGATGGCTGTAGGGATTGAAATCGCTTCTCAATTATAGTTGGAGTGGACATCACCATCCTAGAATCCTCAGGACTGGAGAATGAACTATGGACTAGAGTGGACTTATTGGTATTCTACTACAGACTTGTGATTCTAGCAACAAAAGAAATTACAGCATTGATGTGGAGGCAGTGGAGGCTCTGGGTACAGGGGGAAGGAAAGAGAGGTACAATGCAGGGGCATTTTCAGAACTTGGGAATCATCCTGAATGGCATTGCAATGACAAATATATGCCATTATATATCTTCCCAAAGCCTGCATAATGTGTGGGAGAGAGTGTAAATTACAATATGGACTATGGTCCAGGCACAATCGCAATGTCCTAGAATGCGTTAATCAGTTATAATGAATGTGCCACACTAATGAAACATGTTGTTTATGTGCAAGGATTTGGGAGGTTTGGGGATCCGGGCATATGGGAATCCCTATATGTTATGTGTAACATTTATGTAATCTAAGTATCTTTTAAAAATTAAAAAAAATAGATTTTAAAAAAGAAAAGGATCTGAGAGAGTCTAGATCTGCAAGCAATAGAGTCCCATTCATCTGCACCATGGGACTGAAGATCCCTCTCAATTAGAGGTGGAGTGGGCATCACCATCCCACTATCCTTGGGACTGTGGAATGAACTATGGACTAAAATAAATTTATTGTTATTATACTATAGACTTATTATGACTCTAGAAATGTAAGAACTTATATTATTGATGTGGAGGTAGTGGCCACTGGAGGTTCTGAGGGCAGGGATAGGGAAAAACAGTTGTATTAAAGGGATACTTTCAGGACTTGGGAATTGTCTTGAGAGATTGGAATGACACATACAGGCCATTTTATATTTAAAGATTTGTAAATAATTTTTGTATAGAATATATAATGCCATATATTTTCCAAACATTGTGAAAATTTCATTTAAATTAATCAAATCCCATTGATCATTAATTTGTATATGCAAAGAATTTTCTAATTGGATTGGACTAGAGTCAACATTTATGAAAGGGGAACCATTAAAGATTTCAGATAACAAGGGGATAATATGTACTTAACCCACATATTCTGAATACAAAGTGATTTATTTTGCTTTAGACACAATTGCCCTTAAAATATGAATAGATTTTATTTTATCTTATCTATTTACACATCTCCAAAAATTACTGGTAAAAGAACAAAATGCTCACTCTTTGGCTCCAGAGCTTCCTCATTGCATTTTTCACCTCTGCATTTCTGAGCATGTAGATCAAAGGGTTTAGCATGGGTGTTATCATAGTATAAAATGCAGCCACTGCTTTATCAATGGGAAAGGTGCCCACAGGCTGAAGGTATATAAATATACAGGGCACAAAGAGTAAGATGACCACAGTAATATGTGAGGCACAGGTGGAGAGAGCCTTCTGCCGTCCTTCAGAACTGTGAGTTCTGAGGGTGCAAAGGATAAGGACATAGAAGGTAATAAGAATAGAAAAGATGAGCACACACATGAACCCAGTGTTGGCTGTAACAAAGAGGCCTAGGTTGTGAGTATCAGTACAGGAGAGTTTTAGCAAAGGGTAAAAATCACAGAAGAAATGGTCAATGACATTGGGACCACAGAAGGATAAACACACCATAAAAAGGATTTGAATCAGGGCATGAAGAAACCCCCCAGCCCAGGACACTGCCACCAGAAGGACACATACCCGCCATTTCATTGTGATCATGTAGTGCAGGGGCCTGCAGATGGCCACATAGCGGTCATAGGCCATCACTGTGAGCAGGATAAGCTCAACTCCACCCATTAAATGCTCCAAAAGGACCTGAGTCATGCACCCATTGAAGGAGATAGTTTTCTTTTCAGCAAGTAAGTCAAATATTACTTTGGGGGCTGTGATAGAAGACAGGGTACCATCTATGAAGGACAAAAATGACAGAAAAAAATACATGGGGGTGCTGAGTGCTGGGCTGGTGGCAATGGTCACTACAATGAGTAGGTTGCCCACAAGAGTGAGAAAGTAGATGAGTGTAAACATAACAAAGAAGAGTTTCTGCATGTCTGGGTTCTGTGTCAGACCAAGCAGGATGAATTCTGTCACGTTGTTCACTGCCCCATGAATCAAGTTTTGCATTTGGATAATTGATTTATCTGCAAATGGCACAAGGATTGCAATGGCATTAGATACATTTTGATCAAGAGAATAATATATCTGTCAGATAATATGTTTTCTTTATGATTGCTGGCAATGCTGAGCAGCTAAATCCTAAACTTAATGTTGGGTAAATTTTGAGACACATGTTGAATACATAGGCCACTTCTACACACACACACACACACACACAGAGTTTTATGACTGTTGACATTCCAGGCACCTTTCCTGAAATAATATGCGACTGAATGGCCTTCCAGTCACTGCCATAGTATGTTCTCCCATGGAAAAAAGGAATAAAAAAGGACTTGCCTTACAGAATAAAAATTAGCAAAAGAAATCCCTGGAATTAGACTAAACAAACAGTGAACAACAAGTTAAGTCCCGGACTGTAGTTCATAATTATAAAAATGTGCTGTCATCTATTGTAGAAAGTGTTCCACATCAATGCAATGGTTAATAATAGGGTAGAATATGAGAATCCTATATTTCATGCATGATTGTTCTGTAGACCCACATCTTTAATAAATAAGAAAAAATAAAATATCAATCTGTAAGGATTAGAAACTTAAATTCATAAGAGTCTGTTCTCCTGTGTCTCTTCTATCATCATTCATGCTGCTAAGGATAAGTTGCTGAGTTTGTTTTACTTAAGAGTTTTAACTTGTTTCGGGGTGCCTATAAAACATCGGATAAGTTTAATTTGAAATTAGGGATGATTTAGTCATATTTTCAAATCAAAAGAACTAAGTGAATATTTGAATCTGCAGTAAGATATATCCTGATACAATTTGTGAGCTCATGCACCATTGACCTACAATTGAATAAGAAAATCATAAATTCTTTATCAACCTCCTCTGGAAGAAAGCTATCAGGAAGAGGATAAAACAGGCAGCATGATGCAATACAAACAGGCACTTCTTAAGCAAGAAAGCAAATCACCAGGGTTGATTGGAAATGTGTGTTCTTTAGAATAGTCAGAATATTTAGACTATTTTTGTATTCTGTTTTTGCTGACTACTGGTAGTCATGTGATGCTGTGTATGGGACTTAGCCTTATTGAACCTAATAAAGGAAAAAGAACAAAGGACAGAGGAGTTGAAGTATATTTTAACTTCTGTAAAACTTTGTAACCTAAAGCTAAAAAGTATTTCTTTCCTCATGCTTCCAAATTACTGGTAAAAGAACAAAAGGGAGAAACCTCACATCGATATTTTTATCCTTGAAATATTTGTTTGTATAACAGGAATTGAGCAAACAAATGAACTGACAGAGAAAATAATTGAACAAAGTAGTCAACTCAAGAAGCTAGGAAAACAGCCAATTATATTAAGAAAAATATTTGAAACAAATCAGTAAAAGAGACAAAAACATTAGATAAATAATTTTAAAAGAATATCAGTTTATAAAATACTAATAAAACCAATGAACATAGATAAGCTCAATGAGAAGCAAGTATGGAACAATCGTCAAAAGACCCTAATTTTAAAAATATTTAGCTATAGTTCAGTGTAGGCAATAAAACTTAAAAAAAAAAATAACTGATAAGCATTTTTCAAAACAAAGTCTTCTACTCATGCCAGTCTGAAAAATGAAATAAAATAAAACAGAGAATCATGTGCTTTAAAATATTAAAATAAAACATAAATTAGTACAAAATAACAAAAAAAATACTGATTAATAGGAATTTAATCTCTAAATAGAGTAGAATAGAGTTAAGCAAAAGAAAGTGGTATAAAAGAAGAAAAATGGTAGATTCAACTACATGAAAATGAAATGCACTGGAAAAAGAGTTGAAAAAGTGTCATAGACTACGATTATTATAATAGAAATTGCTCTGAAAAATAATGAAATGTCTTTATAACTATAGGGTAAAATTAATGAAAAGGTAATACTCAGAAAAAAAATAAAAATTCCTTCATTTCATATATCATCAATACATGCAATTTAAAAATAGTGACTTTCTAATTCCAAATTAGCAAACATTAATGAGTGCTATATTATCCAATACTGTTGAATATGTATTGGTATAAAATTTTCAGTATTCCTTTTCTTAAAATCTCCACTAGACAAAAAGATATGGCAAAAACTACATATATAGGTTGTAGTTCACAATTTTTTAAATAATAGGGAAAAAATGAAGACAATCCAAATGTCCACCTAGGGGGGTACAGTTAAATGCATCGTTATGTATTGTTATGGAGTATCAGGTGGACATTAAAGTGATTTCTAAGAAGATTAATGACCTGGAAAGAACTTTTGATATAATACTGGGTGGAAAAGGCAGAATAAATAACACCATGTATAATGATATTAAGTCTAAAAAGACATATATACATAGAACAGATATAAAGAACATACACTAAAGACCAATAGTACTTATCTGATTATTGGATTAAGGAAGAATTTTCTGTAAGAGAACATTTTCCTTTTATATTCAGAAGGATAATTTAATAAAAGTAAATTTTATTTGCTTATCTCATGACTGGGTTCATAATATTTCAAGTGAATTCTATTCTGAGTAGAATGATATGAAGTTCATTATTTATTTAAAAAAACTGTGAAAGGAGAAATACATGTTTAAATATAAATCACCTATAAGTTGAACTCTAGAGTTGCCTGGTGAGAAGAGTACTAATTAAGAAGTCACTGATTGTACCTATCTCACTGAATGCATTTGGGGAAGGAGTAGCAAGTTTATCCTATATCTGTAAAGGGCAATTCCTGTGGAAATAGCAATCATTGACCCATTACTAACTACTGCTTTTCAAGTTCAGTCATTTTACCTTGTGTAGTGTTTACTTCAATTAGTGACTTGAAAATGAACCCTAAAGGGCGACTTCCTAAGTAAATCTTAATTTGCGGGTGTGCTTATCTTTGTACTATAGCCTCCCACCAACCAGTGAATGTGGGCCACAAGCATGCCAGCATGCCAGCTCAGATAAGAATTTCTTGATATACAACTTCCCAATCTTTAGGCTTCAAAAATTGATGGGGAGAAACCTAACCATTGAAAGACATCACTTCCCAAACCTCTCTGCTGCACATTTGCCCATCTTGCTTTCTTGGTGACCAGATAAACTATATTAAGAAATTTTCTTGATCTTTGCTATAATATGATTTAAAGACCTGAAAATAGCAAACTATATTAATGCAGAATAATTGAGGATTACAAGTACCATGAACTCAGCAACAAATGAAAGTTGTCCTGGAGTAGCAGGTCTCTGAGGTCACCTCTTTTCATTGTTTATTTTTTATAAAGCCTGTGATAGACTGGTGGTAGCTCCTTTGTTCCCTCAGAATCCAGATGTAAATGGGCTGGCAATTTAGAAACAAATAGCCTCTATAATCTGTGGCTCATTATCTTTAGGTGATACAGCAGGCACAATAATCCCCAGAGTCTGTCCTCATTAATATTTTCATGCATGATTAAAGGTAAATAGGTAAAAATATTGCTCAAGCACAATAAGGAGTTAGGGGTGCTCTGAACTTTCTGTTTCCAGTGGGTTAGAATTAGCAGCTTCATCCAAGTTGGCAGCCAAACAAGTGCATCCTGTTCTCTCTTGTGGCTGTGGCACCTGTGACCAAGGGTCTCAGGCAGAGAGCTGGCAGAGTTAGAATAGCAGCATCCTATGTCTGTGGTCTCGGAGTCAACCAAGTATCTGAGAAATAGGGCATAACTTCATTTAGTCATAAGAGAATGGGTGCAAGAGTTTTCCAGAATATATAAAACAATCCTATTATCTGTCTCATGGAGTCATAGGGAGGATTAAAAAAATAAAATGTGAAAACACCTAGGCCATTAAAATCTGCTATTCTACTGTTGATGCCCTGAGGCAAGAGTACCTGCTCTCTAATATTAACATTCTCACATTGCTTAAAGAAGAAATTCTTTGGAGTTCATGGAACTGCACTTTCAGGGCTTACTCTTCTACTTAAAACTGAGAACTTGGGCAAGATTTGCAGCTTCTTTATGCACCATTTTTACAACTACTAAAAAGAGATGAGAAGGAAGCTAGGTCATAGGACTGTTGAGAGCTTAAAGAAGATCACACATGTAATGAATAGAATGGTGCCTGACAAAGAAGCATCCCTTTATTGTCTGTTGTCATCCCCTGCATAGAAACAGAGAGCTCATGGTGTAACAGTACCTTGGTCCTGGCAAAATGTTCTCAACTCATATGTGTATGTTGTTTGCATTTCTCTTGTGGATGGTAGGATTGTGGGCAAATGCTGAAATTAGAATAAAAAGGGCCAAGTTTAGAAGTATTCAATAATTACAATTATAATTCTGAAATCTTTCTGGGAGTCTTTGATCTTCTTTAAAAATACCTAACAGTGGATATTCCCAGAGAAAAAAATTGTAGGGGAAAAAAGGAAACGTGATTATCATTAGAATTAATATGTAATAAGCACTTCTATTTTTTTTTTTTTTTTTTTTTACCGGGTGGTCCCGGAGATCAAACCCAGGTTTCTGCATATGGGAGACAGATGCTCAACCGTTTGAGCCACATCCGTCCCCCCGCGCTTTCATGTATCAGTCAATTTTCTTATGTGTGGTGCCTGATCTTATTCTCATGTAGGCCCCATGATGACGGTCTTGTTATTTACACTTTATATAAAAGTAAATTTGGCCACAAGCAGAAACCAATAATTAGTAGTGCTCAGATTTAAGTCCACAATGATCTGATTTCTAATCTTGAGCTCTATTCGTAATGTTACTGTATTTAATCAAAAGCTGGTGCTGTGATGTGTCCATATCTGATAAGAGAGGAAGTGCTGACTCAGACCAGGTCTGGATTGTTTAGGAACTTTCTATCAGCAGAAGGCAGGTTTACTTCTCAGTCACATAGGATGTTCAGCAGCTGAAGAGAAAAGAGGGTGGTGAGAAGAGAATATCTCTTAACTTCCTCTTATGTTTGCTGGAAACCTGCCGAAGCACGATCTAGGCATCTTTGATTTTGTAATTTCTCTTTGGCTGCAGAATGGAATGGAAGTCTAAGCAGAAGATTCAGCTTCTGAACAGGGACATCCTCTACGTGAATGGACCATACTAGCATCCAAGTTTAACTGTACCTGAAAGGAATGAAATTGGATATGATTCCCAATTCTTCCATTTTCTAATCATATGCCTTTCTGAATGACAATTAACTTAATAAGGGCCTGTTAAAGAGACTTTAATAAAATATTATTATTAGGAGAGATAAAAAATAGAATATGAAAAAATCAAGTTAATGTATTTTGCATAGAAAATGCTTAGAATATATTTTCTGAATAAAATTGAGGGAAATATTTTCATGACTGACATACTTATCATTGTGACATTGTTGGTAATAATTTCTTTACTTCTGGCCAATCTGTGTTATCTTAGGCAAGTATCTCAACTACTCTGGGTCTCAGTTTCCTCTTCTGAAAAGTACAAGGTTGCAAAATAAATAGTTGTACAGGGAAAGTAAATAAGAACGACATCATTCTACATGTCAGAACCAATGCAAGCAAGGAGCCAGGGGGCCCATATGAAAGAAAAAATTGTCATCTATAATATACATTCAACAAGAATATCTTTGAAAACTGAAAATAAAGATGTTTTCATTCATACAACACTAACAGAATTCATTGTCAGCACACTCAGTACATTATAGAAAAGGAGGCTTTCAGACAGAGGGAAAGTGCTTCTAGATGGAAATGAGGATTTTTAAAAGGAGTGACGGTCACGAAAAAAGATAACTACATGAGGTAAGATTTTTATCATAATACTTAGACTGATTTAATATATACCGCCTAAATATCCTGATGACTGTGACCTTTTAACTAATGATTGATTGTGAACACTTAGAAGACTGGATTCCCATGATTCTTACTCTCAGCTGAATGATTTAAAATGCCTGGATAGAAACATTTTTTTTTCATAAGTGGATAAAAGTCAGTATATCATAAAAGATATGGAGGAATAGAGAAGTCCTCTCAGATGAAAGTTCACAAGACATAGAATAATGGTCTATGTTTATATGAAAAAGTCATTGAAAAATCACACTCAGCCAGCCCTCCCTTGTAAAATATACCTAATGAAGAAGATAAACACTGTAGGAATGAGGGCTCCACTTCCGTTTCCTCTTCCTCGGCCTCCAATATGGAATTGGCTGCAATCATGCCAAGAATCATTTGAATTGGCATAATTCCCTTTGCACTTTGGGTTTAGGTTGTTCCTGTACTGAAGGAGATGATGATGGATAGAGATGTGCACCCTCCACACCCACATAAAGATCCACCACTAGAAAACTTTCTTGAGCAAGAATTAAATGTCCTTGAGGATCTATTGAAATGCATTTATTTATGTAGGACATGGATTTTGTTAGCCATATTGCTTGGTTGGAGTTCTGTCTATATAAGATCATGTCAGTAGGGACAATACAAGACCATCTTATAGTGAGAATTTCTAGCAATGGCTCAAAATGACTCTAACAAATCTAAATCTATATCTAACTTTCATTGTCATATAAAGTAGAAAACTGTATTTTATAATCCCCTCCATTGTTTTAATTCTCAAGCAAAAACTCTCATTAAACCTAAACTGGACACATAAACATGTTGAGGGTGCTCAAAGCAAAATATCTAAGGAGTCAGGAAGGATCTGTAAGTAAATCTAATTATTACATATTAAATTTCAATTGAAGGGAAGCTGATGTGGCTCAGTGGTTGAGCACCAGCTTCCCACATATGAGGTCCTGGGTTCAAAATCTGGCCCTGGTACCTAAAAAAAAAAAAAAGAAGAAACTTCATTTGGAACCCCTGAACATATTTTTCTCATTGGCAGGAAGGCATGAAAGTGAAATGGTTTTTAGATATTATTGCTGATGAGGAGGTTTGAGATTGAAATAATGATTCTGTGGTGGACATATGTTCCTGACAAGTAGGATGCATAGTCTTCTGATATGATAGGAGAATTTGTGGGATAAGGATTGCAGGGCTTTAGTACAAAATGAGAACTTATTCTAAGATGGATGTATAGAAGAGGGGACTATCTAGGCCAGTTATTCTAGTTCTCGTAACAAGAATACTGAATTCATATTGGAGTTCATAATTGTTTTTGAAACCCCCTAGAATATGGTTACGTAATTTTCTTGAGCATTATCTTATATCTTTGGTTAAGAGATAGAAAGCTGATGTATAAACTAAATTTATATTTTAAATATTTCATTTGTTGTAGTGTGTTACCCTGAAGCAGGGAGAAGCTTTAATTTGATGTAGTTTTGTAGGGGTTGCTATTTATCCATTCTACACTATTATAGAATCTGGAAAATTTCAAAAGTTTATGCGAATCTGTACTCCTATTAATATCTATCAGTCTTTGTAAAGATAAATTTAGTCAATGAATTACACATATTAAGCTGCATTTTGCAGTAACACATGAATCCTGAAATCTGAATGTCTTAGCCTACTCAATTTAATTTCTAGCTCAAGCTAAATCCCCTGAGGGTTGAAAGAGTCTCTAGGGCATTTGTGTTCTGTGTAGTTCCTCAAAAATTCCCTCTGTGTATTCCTGCCATCTTCATGAATGTCTTTCAGATTTGCTGCAGCAGGGAAAAAGAATGTTGGAGTCTAGAATATTGGCTCCTAAGTGTTTCTTTCTGAGTGCAGAACACATCACTTCTGCAATCTATTTATGTAGTCTCATTTAAATACAAAGGAGATAAAATTATGGTGAGGGCTCCTGGATATTTGGTGACTATCAAATGGGTTAATCACCACTGGGAAAACTGGTTTCTCACTTGGAATTAATTCTTTATTAAACTATTGATTACTAATCTGTGTGTAAATTATACTTAACATAATATTTAGTTATTGTAATGGAATAATTTGTACTAATTCACTTATTATGAAGATGGAAGTGAAGTTACTAAGCTCACCAGGACTTCTGCCCTGGACCTAATCTAGATCCTCTTTCATCTGGACTCTTTCATTCAGAATTGCAATATAAGTGTCAACATCTCAAGTAATCCCCATTTCATTGTTCTGAAACTGGTTTGCAGGTTTTTTTTCTCTTCAAATTTTAAAGTATAGAATCTCTGGCTTATTCATTCAGATATCATCAACTCTCTACTGCTATTGTTCCTATTGGCAAAAGCACAAATTCATCCAATAGAACCTATTTTGGATGTTGTGGTGCTGGGTAGACTGTTTTTTATTTTAAAAAAGGCTTTGCAAATACCTTCTACCTGGGGATTATGAACATTGTTCCTCTATGGCTGTATCTGGAAGAACTTAATATACATCCTTGGTTAAGGGAAGATAAAATTATTTATTCTGGGCTATGGCCAGATTAAAATAAAAATGACACACTCTCTAATGGTGAAATACAGCAGCATTAATATTGGAGTGAGTCCTGCCTGAATGACTTTC
>JAKSZT010054130.1:1078786-1195043 GCA_026826555.1 Tolypeutes matacus
GCATTAATATTGGAGTGAGTCCTGCCTGAATGACTTTCTCTCATTTTAGCAATCCCATATATTTCAGGTACTCTGCACGTTCTTGATAATAAGACTACTCTGACTTCAACAGTTGGGATTAAAACTGTGAACCTTCAACAAAATTCCTATATTGGGGGCTTTTTAATCTCATAAAGTTCAAGTAGGATATTGGTTGTCCAGTCCAACATGGTCTCTTGTGCACACATTTTATTTTCTTCCTATAAGATCACTTATAAAATCAGTGAAGGTCCTGTTTTCTTTATATTTCTAGCCTTATAATCTCATCCTTGGAATGTTGTAAACAACTGCTTGAATGAACACCTGTGCAAATATGCAATTATGAACACATGTGCACATACAGAAACACATGCCTTCTCAAAGAAACACAAATATGTACAGGCACTGCAAAATACCTGATCATTTAGGAAAAAATGGTTCTTCCAACAATACAAAAATCATGGGCACAGATATTTAAACTCTTCTGACATATTTACGTAATTTAAATGTCACATAATAAAACTGATTCACAGTATTAATAAAACAACATTCAAACCGTTTTGGAGATAATTTGTTATTAGAGCTTTACCCAATAACAATTGGATATATAATTGGTTATATATAAATAATATGTAATATATATATATAATATGTTATATATATAATTTATTTTATATATGTAATTTGTTATATATATATAATATGTATGAATTTCAAACGTTCCCTTTCAAATGTTTAATTCAATCACTCAATACAGGTTTGGGTGCAAAAAAAAAGGTTTAAGTTTACTGGTAAATTTGTAGGAAATTATTAGGGCTTGAAGATGGTTGTATTAAATTCTCAGGTATAATAAAGTCCAGTCTTAGATTGTGCAGTCTACTATTCCAGGCCATCAAACATTGTGATGGCTCTTTTATCAAGAAGGAATACTATTTTCCTCTCAATTTTTACTGTCATTTATTCCTTTATTGGATTATTCCAAATTCTCTATAATCATTTTATTGCTTCTTGAGAATTTTAAATTCTTCAGTTCATTGTATATATTATGAGTAAATCTCAAGTTTCTAATTGCTTCCCAGAACCAAAATAATTATGTAACTTTAATAATTTTATTCCTTTCTTGAATAAGTATCTGGAATGATGCAACTCGATCTGTACCATCCCCTGACTAATGTCTCACAAAATTTCACTGCCCTCATGATTAGCTTCAACAAAATATGAACAATGAAGTAAATAGGAGTATATAATATCTCAAATTCCACCATTCACTCAACAAAAATTTAAAGATTTTTTTTCTAATATGTTATGACCTCAGTCACCTCAGAATTGCACTTGTGTAAAAAAAAATTGTAGGCAGTAAATAAGAAGGAAATAATTCTATTAGCAAGGTTTGAGTGTCTCATAATCTCTGCCACACACATTTGTGTCCCTACATAGAACTCATCTGAGACAGGAGAGCTGAACTGAAACTAATGTCACTTAGGGTTATGAATCCATGGGTTCCAAATTCATTTAATGTGTTTCATGTTTGCTGCAGAATTCAGAAATTGAGTTTGCCACTATGATATTAAACTCATAAGAATCAGAGATGTTTGCTGGTATTGAATTTTACTAGATGTTAAAAGGATGCAGGCTACTGTGTTTAAGCAGATCATACACATGTATCTGCTAATTCCAATACTTTCCCCATAATCAACATAGAGAATATCAGTATATCCTTCTAAATACATTCCATAGATAAGAATTTCAATTATCTTTCACTGAAAACCACAACCAGGGGGACTCATTAGAATATTTTAAAAAAACCTAGGCCTAATTTTGTCTCCCTACATGTGTCTCCAATTATCCACAAAACCAACTGATAAATATTTTTCTTCTCAGCCACTCATTGGAGTGGACAGATACAGATTGGTGGGTATTTTCGATTTCAGAGTATGGTATTTATTCCCTTTACACTCAACTAAACAGATAAAAGTTGAGTCAAGAAGATTGTATATATTATTAGAAAAGCTGTTAGAACATTGATAAAGATGCTTGTGTCCCAATGACACAAAACAAATTGCTAATCAGGTAAAATAAACTATCGTAATATTGTTTCTCCAATTCATAGGTGAAAAAAGAGTTGTATTGGTTAAAACTTGAAAAACATGTTCTTAAATCTAATCCATTCCTGCAGGTGTGAACCCATTGTATGTATGACTTTTTGATGAAGTTGCTTCACTTAAAATAAGTGTGTGGACCTGCCCAATCTAGATGAGTCTTAATCCAATTCTTGTCCTTTCTATGTGGAATGAAATCAGGCATGAGAGAGAGAAAACTGAAGGAGAGAAGAAACTGATATCAGAAGAGTAAGGAGACACTAGAAAAAACCACCATGTGCCTTGCAATGTGACAAGCTAAGGACCTCAGAATCCCTGGCAGACAGGCACAGAATGTTAGAGTCTTTGGGGATAAAGCCTTCCCTTGATGATGCCTTAATTTTGAACATTGTTTAAGTTTCAAAAATATGTTAAGAAATGCTATTGTTTAAACTGAACCATTGCATTGATATTTGCATAAGCAGTCTAGGAAATTAAGACAGATTTTGGTACTAGAACAGTGAGGTATTCCTATTGCAAATATCAAAATGTGGAAATAATTTTGGAGTTTCATAATGGGTAGAGGCTGGAAGAAATGGGAGGTGATATAAAACTTTAGCTTTCTTTGAAAAGACTGTGGGTAGAAATATGGATGATAAAGGTACTTCTGATGACGAGGTAGAAGGAAATGGTGAATGTGTTATTGATAACTGGAGGAAAGGTGATTCTTGTCTAATAGTGACAGAGAACTTTTCAAAATTGTGTTCCAGTGTAGAATGTAAGGCAGAACTTGAAAGTGATGAACTTGGGTATTTTGCAAGGGATATTTACAAGCGAAATTTGAAAATGCAACCTGGTTTGCCCTTGCAGATTTTAGTGAAATGAAAGAAGAAAGGGGTAATCTGAGAACTAAACACTTAAGGACAAAAAAAAAAAAAAAAAAAAAAACCAGAAAAAGATGATTTGGAAAGTTATGTTTCCAGAAAATGAATCCCCAGAGAAAAGTGCTCCATTTGAGGGTTTAACTGAACATAAAACCAGTCAGCAATTTCTGTGGAAGTCAGAATTGGAAATTCAGTTATCTAGGAAGAATCTGTGGAAGGTATTTTGTCTGATGGTTTGGATCCCTGTGAACTACATGCAAAATGACAAGTTTATTCCACAATTACTATAAACAGAACTACTGCCAGCCTGAAAAATGGGACATAAAATTGACAGATTGAAAGAAAAATCACTTCAAGGTCAGAACCATAGAAGATGAGGCTGGACTCAAGACATCTTGGGTGAAGAGTGTGGATCCAGCCATGTGTGTAGAAAGAGTGGTCTGCCCCAGCACTTAGATAGGGTTTGCCTTCCACCACATTGTTCAGGAAGAGTGCTGCCACCCCAGTACTTGGAGAGGATAGAGCCTTTAGGCCTCGAGTTTTGGAGAGGCTGCCCACCACCTCAGTGCTCTGAGAGGGTGAATCCTCTTCCCTGGACATTCATTGAGAACCTTTCCACCATTCTGATGCTAGGAGAGGGTGGAACATTCATCCCAGTTTTCAAGGAGAGCATGGTTGCTGGACAATCTATCAGAATGTGTTGGGCTGACACTTCCTCAATGAAGGGGTTCCAAGTATCATTTCATAAATGATTCTCAGGCCTAGAAATCTAATGGAATATACACTGTAGGACTTCAAAAATGTTTGGGACTCATGACTTCCATTTTCCCTCCAGTTTTTCCCATTGGGAATAAATATTTATGCTATGCCTGTCCCTCCATTGGAAACAGATAATTTGCTCTCTAGGTATCACAGATCCACAGACAGAGGAGAATTCTACCCCAAGACAGACCATATCTATAACTGATTTTGATCAAACTTTGTACCAAGTATTTTTTAAAAATGATTTAAGGTTGTTGTTTTTTTATTAAATATTATGATGGAATTAATGCATTTGTTTGTAGAAAGAACATGTGTTTTGGGGATCCAGAGTGTGATCTGTGATGGTTTGAAGCTCTGTTTATCCCAGAAGAACATGTTCTCATATCAAATCCATTCCAGTAGGTATGAACTCATTGTAAATAGGGCCTTCTGATGAGGTTATGTCAATTAAGGTATGTGTAGCCCAGCCCAATCAGGATGGGTCTTAATTGTATTACAGGTGTCCTTAACAAGTGGAATGAATTCAGACACTAGAGAGAGAGTGAATAAGGTTCATAAATACAAGTATTAATATCAAGGACCTGGTGTATTGTTCTGTCTTCTTTCACTAGGCACTGCCTATATACTCAATAGATTCTCTATATATTTTAGAGAAAGTAGCAGGGATCTCCAGGATAGGAATTTTATTCATTGTTTGTTTTTTATTGTGTGGGTCTCAACTCACTGAGAAAACATCCCCATGACCACATGAACACATTCATATTCCATAGAAGCATGTCCCATTTGTACCCTTTCCCACACATCCTCCCACCATTGACACACTGGACCAGTGATCCTCCCCTGCCTTAGTTGTAACTTTACTGTAGTCTAAAACTTCCCAAGAAACAAAAGCAAATAATTTCTTGCAATGTCCCATTCATCACTGTAAGGTCTGTTATCTTTTCTGTATATTGGCAATATCTTCTGTATGTTCACGATATATTATTTGTTTCACTTTAACTTCAAAGAAACTTTAGGTTACAGAAAAGTCACATTGAACATATCGGGGATTCCTAAACACCCAACAACCTCCCCCTCTCGCATTTTCCACTATTAATAGCATCTTCTACATGAGTATGGTACATATGTTAATATTGAACAAATATTGAAGCATTGCTACTAACCATGGTCAATTTATACATTTCAACTTACAATTTTATAGGTTTTGACAGAATATATAATGGTCTGTATCTGTCACTGAAAAATCATGCAGAACAATTCCAATGACCTAAAAACATCCTGTGTTCCACCACTTCCTATATCACCCTCCCCACAGAAGTTATTTTAACCACTAAATTACAATTTTTCAAGAATAAAATTCATCATTACGTGCATTAATTTTGAGTGCTTGACATATTGGATTTTTAAAATTTTATTAGGCACTGATTATGGGGTCAAGAGATTCTTGACCCTCTGAGAACAGAGCAGGACTCCCAAGGATGTGAGTTTAATATTTTCTTCTTTATTGTACGGGTCTTCACCAACTGAGAATACATCCTAAGACAAGATGAACAAGTTCATATTCAATAGAACCATGCACCAGGTGCACCCTTTCCCACAGATCCCTGCACCACTGACACCCTGCACCAGTAACACTCCCCTGCCATATTTGCAAAAGAATGTTCCCACAATTGTACTTTCAACCACAGACTTCGACCTCCCCAGATTTCACATTTTCCTTCCTCCAGCCCTCACCTCAGTTCCATGGATGGTCCAATCCACCCCCAACACTGCTTACCTTCACATTCCAGACCATCAACCACATACACATCCCTGTACCACCTTCAACCTCATCCATGGCCAATCCTTCTCATTCCACC
Source organism: Tolypeutes matacus (assembly GCA_026826555.1). Taxonomy (NCBI): domain Eukaryota; kingdom Metazoa; phylum Chordata; class Mammalia; order Cingulata; family Chlamyphoridae; genus Tolypeutes; species Tolypeutes matacus. The sequence continues at coordinate 1,084,388 of JAKSZT010054130.1, forward strand.
TTATCATTGTTTCTTCCCAGATTAAGCATCAGCTCGCCATTTTTTCCTGTTTACTTATCTTCAAAAAGAATCTATCTATATGTGTCTGAAAAATATGCTTAGATCATGTCAGTGAGGCCATGCAATGTTTGACCTTTAGTGATGTTATGTTCACTCAACATAACATTTCCAAGATTCAGCCATGTTGTCATGGGGGTCAATACTTCATTCTTTCTTACAGCTGTATCATATTGCATTGTATGTACATACCACATTTTGCTTATCCATTCATTTGTTGATAGACACTTGGGTTGCTTCCAACTTTTGGCAAAAGTGAATAATGCCATTAAGAATATTGTTGTGCATATACTGGTTTGTGTCCCTGCTTTCAATTCTTCTGAGGATATACCTAGTTGTGGGATTGTGGATCATATGGTAATTTTATAGTTAGCTTCCTGAGGAAAGGCCAAACTGTCCTCCACAATAGCTGCACCATTCTACATTCCCACCAGTGGTAGATGAGTGTTTCCTTTCCTCCTCACCCTCTCCAACACATGTGTTTTCTGTTGTTTTTTTTTTTTTTTTTTAATATATGTCTGTCTAATATATGTAAGATATTATCTCATTGTAGTTTTGATTTGCATTTCCCAAATAGCTAATGATGTTGAGCATATTTTCATGTGCTTATTAGCTATTAGTATTTCCATTTTGAAAAAAAAAAAATGTCTGGTTTGAATCATGAGGAGGAAGAGAAAGAGTAAAGAAAGGGCTGAAAGGAAAAAGTTAATATTAATTAAAAAAAGAAGAAAACAGAATAGATAGAATAGAAATTGACACCCTTAAGTTGTGGGCTAATGAAAAAACGTGGTATGTAAGAACCACAACAGAAAGCAGAAGGCAGAAAGATGAAGGAATGAAAAGAGATAACTTGGGATACAAAATCAATATAGACAGAGAATGGGAAATCACTGAAGAAGAAACACAGCCAAGAAGAGACAAGCTAGCAGCACCTAATTAAAAAAAAAAATGAAAGAAAAACGAAGTGGGGGAGGAAAGAGGAAAGAAAAGCAAGAGGCAACAAATAAACAGAGAAAAACCAAAGAACAACACAAGCAAGCAGTCAAACAAATCTAAGGAAAAACAGTGTTCCTTCTTCAGCCCTTGTGGAACCTCTCAGCCTGCTTGTGTTTATCAATCAATTTCCCTGCAGCATTATATCTGCAGGTTTTGAAGAAGCTTTTAGCTATTATACTAAATTAAAAAGAATAATTTATTTTTCATTTTTTAAAGTGACTGTCTCTCTCTCTCTCTCTTTTTTTTTTTTTTTTTTGGTGTAATACAGTACCCAAAATAAGTCCTCTTCTAGACCACCCCCTTTCACCGAGGGGACCCTAACTAGGATCGTGGAAACTAATCTAGCACTTCCCTCTTCCTGGACTCCCCAGGAATGCTAGTCAGTGTAAAACTATAAAAATGGCAGGCTCCAACCCTTCTGAAGCCAAGCCTAAGCATCACCGGGCTGTTGGGTAAATCAGGTTTCCTCAGCAGATTTGCCTCTCCCCTCAGCCTGGTGCTGCTTCAAGTCAGCTTATCTGCTCCCCCAAGCTATGAGAGGGTCCAGGCAGCCAAATTGATGGTAAAGAATCCCCTCTCTGCCTTCTGTCAGAACCCTCCCTCTCTTGGAGAGTGCTCCCTCTCCCTGGCTCTCGTGGTTTGGGGCTTAACCCTGGGCAGCTAGGTAAATCAACTCCCTCAGCAGATTTACTCCTCCCCTCTGCTGGGTGTTGATTCAATCCAGCTCTTTTGTTCACCCAAGCTGCAAGGGGTTCCAGGCAGCCAAATCCACAGAAAGGAAAGCTCCCCTTTGCCAAAGCCATCCCACTCTCAGAGAATGCTTCCTTTCACTGGGCCCTGTCACCCAGTTGATGGGCCAGGAGTCGCAGCTCAAACAAGCTTATTTTTTTCACTAAAGGTGGGGCTCAGCTTTCTATGTTAACCACCACAGGTAGGCTTAAAACTCACGAATCTCTACCGATCAGCCCACGCTGTGGATCTGCACAGATAGATGTCCCAGCTTCTCACCTCAAGCTTCTCATTCCATGCGCCCACAGCACGGACACCCAGGCAGGACCTCCCTTATACTTTTGATTTAACTTTTCTACAATCTAAAACCTCTTTAAAAATAAAATTTATTATATTAAAAAATAAAAAATTAAAGTGTGTTGTCTAGCTAGAGTGGTAAAAAACATGTTAAGGTTTTGGCATAAAGATAGAAAGATTGATCAAGGGAATCAAACTGAGAGTTCAGAAATAGACCGTCACATATACAGTCAAGTGATTTTTGACAATGCTGTCAAACTCATTCTGCTGGGCCAGACACATCCTATTCAAAAAATGGTTCCTGGAAAACAGGATATCAATATCTAAAAGAAAGAAAGAGGATGCCTATCTCACATGTTATACAAAAAAAAAAATTCAAAATGGATAAAGGGAGCAATTCAGGAAAATCACGATGAGGTGGGTAGGCAAAGTCTGACTGTCTTACAACATAGGAACACAGAAAGGGGCAAGACCTATCTGAAGGAACTGCTTTGGGTAAATATAGAATGTGAAGGTGTTCTGAGCCATCTATAAATGTACAGAAAAGATAATAAAGAAGCCAAAGGAAAATCATGAGCTGCTCACCCTTGTGGCTAGAAGTGGTACATATATCTAGCCTTCAGGGTAAATAGCCTAGGTAGAGCTACTGGGTCCCTGCTCTGAACAGAGTGTGAGGGGGCATTCCCTGGAAGGAAGAGGGTTCCAGGATGGTGGAGAGTGGTTTCTTTGTGGTGAGTTTGGCCAGATGAGTCCCCTTTGAATATTGGAAAGGACCCCAACCTAATGGGGAGAGGTGAGGGGGGAATCTCCTCAGGTAACTCCTTTCTACACTGGAGGTCCCAGGTTCGGTTCCCAGTGCCTCCAAAAGATACAAAGAAGACAAACAGACACAGCAAGTGCAAACAAAGAGAAGGTCAGGAAAGATAAATAAATTATTTTAAAAATCAATATAATTAATTAAGAAAAGATATTAGGCATTCAGAGTTGCAAAATATACAATTGACTGCTTACTCCCTAGAGATGCTAAAATGCAAATGTATAAATTGTAACACTAAATCTATGACTTTGGACATGTAATGTACAAAGATATAAGTTGTAACAAGTACAAAAAAGATGAGGTAGGGCAGAGTTTAAACTATAATGCAAACTATAGTCTTTGGTTTACAGCAATACTTCAATATGTTTTCATCAATTGTAACAAATATGCCACACTAATGAAAGATGTTGTTAATGTGGGAAATTGTGGGAAGGAAAGAGGGTGGGGAATATGGGAATCACCTATATTTTTTATGTAACACATATAATCTAAAGCTTCTTTAAAAATAAAAAACAATTTTTTAAAAAGTGAGAGATGAAGGGATACAGAAATGGCATATGTGTATATTAAATTTAAATTGGTATCAAAACAAATATGATTGATATAAATTTAGTTTTTATAATTTTTTACACCATGGTAGCCACAAAGAAAATGGATGAAAAATATATCCAGATATAAAAGAGAAGGGACTCAAATAGTACAACAGAGAAAATCAGATAAATATAACAGTAGAGATTAGTGGCAAAACTGAAGGACAGAAAGTATAAGATTTAATAGCCTAAATAACAAAATGGCAAAAGGTGTTCCAGCATTATCAGTAGTGACTTTAAATGAAAATTGATTAAACTCTTGAGTCAAAAGGCAAAGTTGGCAGATGGATAAAAACATAACCTAACTATTTGCTGTCTACTACATACTCAATTTAAACTCAAACAGATAAGTAGGCTGAAAGAGAAAAGATGACATGCAAGTATTAACCAAAATTGAGCTGAGGTAGCTATACTAATAACAGATAAAATAGACTTTAAGTCAAAAGAAGTTACAAAGCCAAAGACCGTTACTGAATACTGATAAATAGGTAAATTAAATAAGGAGATGAAGCAAATGTAAATATATATGTTCCTATCAGCAGAGTCCTAAACTATATGAGGCAAGTACTGACAGATTTGAAGGAAGAAATTGATAGTTCTACATTAACAATAGAAACATTTAATATGCCACTTTCAATAATAGAACAAGTAATCAAAGGATCAATAAAGAATTGCAAGTCTTGATGATATTCTAAACTACCTAGACTTAGCCATATTTAGAAAATTTCACACAACAAAAAAAGATTACACATTCATTTCACGTCTTTTTAACCATTTGTATTTCCTCTTTGGAAGAGTGTCTATTCAAATCTTTGGCCCATTTTTTAAATGTGCTTTTCTTATTATTATTTTTGAGATGTAAGATGTCTTTATATATACTTGATATGAGATCCTTATTGGGTAAGCGTTTCCCAAATATTTTCTCCCATTGAGTAGGCTGCCTTTTCACTTTCTTGACAAACTCCTTTGAAGCACACATTTCTTAATTTTGAAGAGGTTCCATTTATCTACTTTTTCTCTCATTGTTTGTGCTTTGCGTCTAAAATTTATGAAATTATTTCCTACCACAAGATCTTATAGATGCTCCACTACATTATGTTTTAGGACCTTTATTGTCTTGGCTTTTATATTTAGGTCTTTGATCCATCTTGAGTTCATTTTTGTATAGGGTGTGAGATGGTGGTCCTCTCTTATTCCTTTGGATATGGATATCCAGTTCTTCCAGCACGATTTCTGTACCGTTGAATAGGCTTGGTGACCTTTTTGAACAGCAGTTGGCCATATATGCATAGATGGATCTATATGAAAGTTCTCAATTCAATTCCATTGGTCAGTGTGTCTATCCTTGTGTCAAACCATGGAGGTTTGACCACTATAGCTTTGTAGTGTGCTTTAAAGTCATGAAGCATGATTCCTCTAATTTAGTTTTTTTTTTTTTTTTTTTTTTGGTTTTTTTTTTTTGGTCAATGTGTTCTTGGCACTTTGCCAATGCAAATAAATTTCGTAAATGGTTTTTCCTATCCAGTAAAAAATTCTGTTGTAATTTTTATTGGGATTATATTAAAGCTGTAAATCAATTTGGGTAGGATAGCATCTTAATGATATTTAGTCTTTCAATCCATGAACATGGAATATTCTTCCATTTATTTAAGTCTTCTTTGATTTCCTTTAAAAAAAGTTTTGTAATTTTCTGTGTTCATGTCCTTTACATCTGTAGTTTAGATATTTGATTCTTTTAGTTGCTATTGTAAATGGAATTTTTTTCTTGATTTCTTCCTGACATTGCTCATTATTATTGTACAGAAACCTACTGATGTCTGCTTGTTGATCTTGTATCTGAACTCGTTTATTGGCTCTAGAAGCTTTGTTATAGATGTTTTGGAGCTTTCTATATGTAAAATGATGTCATCTGCAAATAGTGAAAGTTTTACTTCTTTTCCAATTTGGATTCCTTTTATTTCTCTTTTTGTCTAAGTGCTTGATAAGTACTTTCCATTCAATGTTATTTAAGAGCAGTGACAGTGGGTATCCTTGTCTTGTTCCAGATATTATAGAGAAAAACTTTAGCCTTTAACCATTGAGTATTATGTTAGCTGTGAGTTTTTCAAATATACCCTTTTTCATGTTGAAGAAGTTTCCTTCTATTCCTATCTTTTAATGTGTTTTTATCAAGAAAGACTACTGTATCTTGTCAAATAATTTTTATACATCAATAGAGATGATCATATGATGCTCCTCAGCACTAGCCATTAGGGAAATGCAAATCAAAACCACAGTGAGATATTATCTTACACCTATTAGATTGGCTACTATTTTTTTTTAAATCCTCATTCACTGCTAGTGGAATGTAGATTGGTGCAGCCACTGTGGAAGACAGTTTGGCAGTTTCTCAGGAAACTAAGTATAGAATTGTCATATGATCCAACAACCATACTATTAAGTATATACCCAGAAAGATTGAAAGCAGGGATGTGAAAAGATATCTGCAAACCAGCATTCATAATGGCATTATTCACTATTGCCCAAATTTAGAATCATCCCAAATGTCCATCAATGGATGAATGGATAAACATAATGTGGTATATACATTTGATGGAATATTACTCAGCTGTAAAAAGGAATGAAGTATTGACACATGTGACAACATGGATGAATCTCACAAACTTTATGATGAGTGAAGTAAGTCAGTCACTAAAGGACAAATATTGCATGACTGCACTGATATGACCTAGGGATACTGAGCAGCCTCACTGATAAAGAGTCTGGATGATAAGTTAGCAGGGTATAGAAAGGGTATAGAGAGTGGTGAGCCAATGTTGAATCTGGGAAGAACGTATCATAAGATGAAAAAAGAGTTTTGATATTAGATGGCAATGGTGGTGATGCAGGGATGTGAGTGGGGTGTGAGCGTGAGCAGGGTTGGTGGGAAGATTTGGACTATCCATGGAAATTGGGGGACAGCTAGAGGAAGGAATCAGTGAAGTCTGGGGAAATGGAGGTCTGTGCATGAAAATAAAATTGTGGAAATGTTCTTTTAGCAAATGTGGCAGAGGAGGGTCACTGGTGCAGGGGTTCAGTGGTGTAGGGATGTGTGGGGAAAGGTGGACCTGGGGCATTCTTCTACGGAATATGAATGTGTTATCTTGCCATAAGGTGTTATCTCAGTGGATGGAAACACACACAATAAACAACAAAATATTAAACTTCCATACTGGGGATTACTGATATGTTCTCAAAAAGAGGGGTAAGAATCTCCCACATACATAGGCATTGCCTAATAAAAGAATACAGACAAATATGCTAAGCCAACAATATTAATTCATGTAACTATGAACCTTATTCTTGTAAAATTGAATCTTAGCCTAATATAATTTTTGCCTAAGAGTTTCCTGATGAAAACCTCCTTGTTACTCAAATGTGGTCTCACTCTAAGCCAAATTGAGCAAATAAGCATACTACCTTACCTCCCACCCCCTGGCGTAGGGCAAGATTCCTGGGAATAAGTCTCCCTGGCACAGAGATGCATTTGGAAAAAGACCTTGACCAGAAGTGTGAAGCATTAAACACAAAAGAGGTTTTTCATTTAAGAAATTTCAACATGATTCAGGAATTCATTCCAGAGGTTGCAATTATACATGTCTCAGGCAGATCTCACTAGCTGCCAGTGTAAGCAAAGCTTCATATGGAGATGCTCCTGAGAGTTCTACAGCCATCCAGACACTATAGACAAGGTACACAAACCCTTGAAATCAGCACCATGTCGGTAGGCCTTACCTTGCTATATATAATAACATATTTATTCAAAGTAACAGAGTTAGGCTCATTTATATTTTCCCTTACATGATTCTACTACCCCTTTTATTTTTTATATATTAGCACTATACCCATTAAATGTATGTCTTATAGACTTAAATCTTCAGTCTGTTCACATGCAGGTTGAAACATAAATCTCAGAAGAGATTCATGAGTTCATTCAACACGCCCAGGAAACCAACTAAATGATGATGATGGACAACACCCATCCAAAAAACGAAGAACTGCAAGCAAACAGTCCCTTCCATCTGTACCATATGATCTAAGCCTCATCTTAATCTGAGGCAGAGAAGGCATCACCATCCCAAAATATTCAAGGTTGAGGAATGAACAAGCATAAAGGGGAATGCAGTCATGGACAAAGTAAACTTAATATTGCAGTAATGGAAGCACATGTAACATTGATACATAGATAGTGGTCATGAGAGGTTCTAAAGGGAGGTGAGGGAATAATAGGTGGAACATAGAGCAGTTTAAATGATTGGAATTAAGTGTAAACCACAATGTAAACTATAGATCTTGGCTACTAGCAATGTTTCAATATTTATTCATCAATTGTAACAAATGTACCACAATAATGTAAGATGTTATTAATAGGGGATGATGTGGGATAGAGAGGGTTTGTGGTATATGGGAATCTCTTACATTTACAATGTAACATTCTGTAATCTAAAACCTTTTTAAAAATAAAGTTTATTTTATTAAAAAAAAAAACAGAATACACATTTTCCTTGTGTGCACATGTATCATTTTCCAGAATACACCATATGTTAGGTCATAAAGCAAGTCTCAATCAATTAAAACTATTAAAATTATGCAATGTATCTTCTCTGGCCACAATAGAAAGAACCGAGAAGTCAATAACAGAAGGAGAAATGGAAAATTCACAAATATGTGGAATTTAAACAACATAATTAAACAACATATGGATTAGAGGAAATCATATGGGACATTAGGAAATGTCTTGGGGTGAATGAAAATGAAAATGCATGATACCACAATTTATGAGATGCAGCAAACACAGTGCTGGGAGGGAAATTTAATACTCAAATTACAAAGGAAGAAAGACTTCAAATCAGAGACCTAACTGCAAAACTGAAAAAACTAGGAAAAAAAGGAGCAAGCTAAATTCAAAACAAGCAGAAGGAAAGAAACAAATATTAGAGTGACGATAAATGCAATAGAGAACACTATCTACAAAAAAGAAACAATAGAAAGGACCAATATAATCAAAGGTTTATTTTTTTCTAAAAAAAGACTAGTAAAATTGACAAATACTTAGCTAGCCTGACAAAGGGCAATAAAAGAGGATACAATAATGAAAATCAGAAATGAAATGAGGGACATTACTACCGAACCACAGAAATAAAGGCTATAAAATGGTACTATCAACAAACCTACACCAATATATTAAATAACCTATAACAAATTATTAGAAAGACACAAACTACCTACACTGGCCCTAGAACAGATAAAAGATCTCAATAAAGTAATTACTATTAAATAGATTGAGTCAGTAATACAAAACCTCTCAAGACAGGAAAACCTGCAACCAGATGGATTCACCAGGGAATTCATCAACAATCCAGAAGACTTAACTCAAATTCTGCTCAAACACTTCCAAAAATTGAAGAGGAGGGATACCCCTAATTCATTCTAGGAGGTTAACATCATCGTCAGACTGAAGCCAGATAAAGATACCACAGGAACATCAGAACAATGTCTCGTATGAATACACTTCCAAAAAAATCTCAACAAAATACTAGCAAAGCAAATCCAACAGCATATTAAAAGAATTATACACCATGGTCAAATGAGTATAATTTGTCCTTTATATGCAAGAGTGTTTAAATGTAATAAAACTTAATGTAATACTTCACATTAATACAATGAAAGAAAAACAAAACAAGATTATCTGAATTGAGGTAGAAAAGTAATTTGAAAACATCCAGCACCTCTTTTTGCAAAACAAACAAAAATCTACTTAGAATCCTAGGAACTGAAAGAAACTTTGTCAACATGACAAATGTTTATATGAAAAGCCCACAGCAATATACTACTTAATGTTGAAAGCTTGAAATCTTTTCCCTCTAATACCAGGAAAAAGACAAGGATGACCACTCTCACCACTCTTATTCAACACTATACTCAAATTTCTTGTCAGGGCAATTAGGCAAGAGAAAGAAATAAAATGCATTCAAATTGGAAAGGAAGAAATAAAACATTCCTTGTTTGCAGATGATATGACCTATATACAGAAAATCCTGAAAAATCCACAACAAAGCCCTATTGCTAATTCATCAAAGTGGCAGGGTATAATACCAACACCCCAAAATCAGGAGTGTTTCTACACACAAGCAAGAATAATCAGAAGAAGAAATGAAGAAACACACTCCATTTGTATTATCACCATAGGAATCAAATATATAGGAATATATCTAAGCAAGGATGCAATGAACTTTTACATAGAAAACTATAAAGCATTACTAAAAAAAAATTCAAAAGGACATTCCGTGTCCAAGTACTATAAGACTAAATATCATTAAGATGCCAATCCTACAAAAACAATGCATAGATTCAATGTAAACCAAATAAAAATTCCAACATCCTTCTTTTCAGAAATAGAAAATTCAAACATCAAATTAATATGGGAGGGAAAGAGCACAGAAGAGCCAAAGTCATTTTGAAAAAGCTGGATGAAGCTGGAGGACTCACACTTCCCAATCTTAAAACTTATTACAGAGCCACAATATTCAAAAGATCATGATACTGGCACAAGGATAATTATATAGACCAATGGCATTGGTTTAAGAAGAGCTCAGAAATTAACCCTCACACATATGGGCAACTGATTTCTGACAAGGGAGTAAATGCCACTCAATTTGCAAAGAATAGTCTCTTCAACAAATGGTGCTGAGGAATTGATCTCTATTTGCAAAGGGAGGAGGGGGAGGGAGCTGAAGGGGGAGAGGGAGGGGAGGGGAAGGGGGAGGAGAAGCCATATATCTCACTTTATATAAAAATCACCTGAAAATGGTTAAAGACCTAAATATAAGAGTTCAAACTATAAAACCCCAAGAAGAAAAGATATGGAATCATCTTCAAGATTTTGTGTTAGGCAATGGTTGCTTAGACTTTTAACCCAAAGCACAAGTAACCAAAGAAAAATAGATAAATTAGACCTCATCAAAATTATGAACTTTTGTGCTACACAGCACTTTGTCATGAAAGTAAAATGACAACCTACAGAACTGGAGAAAATATTTGTAAATCACATATCTTATATAGGTTTAATATCTAGAATATATGAAGAAATCCTTTAACTTAACAATAAAAAGACAAACAACCCAATTAATAAATGGGCAAACATTTAATGGAGAATAAGAATAGAGCAGCAAATGGTTTAGGCTAATGCTAACTTCTCACTTCGGCTGTGATATGCCCTCTGTGATGTGTGTTATATGTCATATTTACACATAATGCTTTGTTCACCTTTATTCAAATAGATGGAATTTGGTATTTATATTAATTCAATTATAAAAGGAAGAGCCTTGGTTGAAAAATGCTTTTCAACACCCAGGTTGGTAGTTAAAACTATAGTGATTCTTTTGGCAAAGGTTCTTTTGGCAAATAAGTCAGGGGACAGTTACTGATTTAGGGCATCAGATTTGGGGAGATATGTGGAATAGGGCACACCTGGGGCATGCCTCTGTGGAATATGTAAGTGTTCATCTTGTCACAGTGTGTTATGTCAGTGGGTGGAAACCCACACATTGAACAAGAAAAAGTAAACGCCTGTCCTGGGGAGTTCTGCTATGTTGTCCTTTACACATTTAAAATTTCATTTCACATTCATTTAATTGTGTTTGGAGAGGAAGGAAATATAAATGTACATTTAAATCTGTCATTTTCACCAATATTAGGTTTTGTTTAATTTCATTTGCATTTTACCTTGCCTAATGAATGCCACACTTTTTACTAATACAGTACAAAAAAATAGATTTGACAGTGTAAATTGTATCATAGTGCGAGACTAGCTCTCCCAACTTAAATACAGAAAATTTATAAAATATAGGAGATATTTTTTCTGGCAGTGGAAATGAGGCAGAGTGCAATACAGTGAACCCTGAATAAAAATGATCATAAAATCTTATTCAACTATTTTCACTATGATGATACTAAATATTCATATCCTATTTGAAGTGTTCATAACAGAGCAAGGTTTCAAGTAATTGTAGCCTCCTCTTTTTCTCCAACAAATAAGAATATTAAAATTATAGTATTCACTTAAAAGCAAAAAGTATGATGAATGAAAATATTTACATATTATTCAATGAAAAAGTCCATCAGCATTTAAATAAGCAGTAAGACTAAACAAAAGTTTAAATATAGCCTATACTTGCATAAAGCAAAATCTAATAACAACACAAAATGAGAGATATACTATAGACCCAGTGTTTAATCTAATCTTCATATTGACTGTCTTATACATTTGTGTGCATAATTATATATTCCTCTATAGCTATATCTATTTTTATATCAAGCCTATTTTATAAGATTAATTGCACAAATATTTCTTATATTTTTTAATTAGTTTTCTATATTTTTCATCACTGACATATTAAAAAGTGAAGGCCATTGATTTTGCAGAACGTCCATTAATTTAGATTCGTCTCAGTTTTCCTGGTGATTACAATCAGGTTATGCAGATTTGGCAATACTACAGAAGTGTATCTAATAAGGAGGAACAAAATATCAATATGTTCCAATACATGTTCAATTAACTTTGATCACTTGGAAAATATGGTGTCTTCCAAGTTCCTCCACTATAAAGTTACTCTTTTCCACTTCATATTTAATAAGTAATTTGTGGGGAGATAATTTGAGACCAGAACCCCAAATGAGACACCTTATATGTTATAATCCTGTCTTCTGCAGGCTGTAATTTTCCTCCACATTTTATACTTTCCTACTGTACAATATGCTTGGCAATTTTTTTCCAAATCCCTTGTCAAGTTCAATTATTGTTTTCAGATTCTTATTTCTAAGTGAAATTTTCAATGGATGTTTTACTTATATAGTTGCAAATATCTGTTGCACTGATAGAAGTGACTTGGCTCTTTTTAAACTGCCTGACTATACCTGACTGCCATTTATATCTCCTTAATTTTTGTGATTCCTTAAATTGTATGTGTAAAGTTTAGCATGTTCATAGCAATGGCTTATTGGAATATTGGCCTTATCCACATCAATGTTTTTTGGTGTAATGTGCACCACCTCATTCTGCTGAAGCAGGTACTTACAAAGTTGCTACAAAAATTTGTAAGTACCTGCTTTGTACCTGCTTTGTAACAGTAGGCAAGCACTTTGATCTTTAGACCTGAAATGGTGAGAGGAAGAAGTAATTTGAGGAGAAAATAAATAAATAAAAACAGGAGAGTGGAAACCAAGAGCAGTGAACACACTGATGCAATTCAAGAATTTTAGCTCCAATAAACAAAGCAGAATGGAGTGGGAAAACAGTTGTGTATGGAAGGGTAAATAGAAAATATTAAACCCACCATTTATAGATTCATTTTTATATATCTGATAAGGAAATCCCTGACATTAATAATAAAACATTACCTCCTTGCTTCTCTTTATTTCTTTTTCTTTCATTCTTTATTCTTCATATTCCTGAACTTGTATCTTGTTTGTATGTGTGTGGGAAATTTCATTTCCTTCTCTTCTATGCAATGTTCTGATTAATTTATCATGTCTTTCTTCAAGCTCATTTACTATTTTAATTGGATAGTTCTATTTTCAATAAATCTTTAATTTAAGCCATAACTTGCTTCCATTTCTGTAAATCTGACTGATTCCTCTTTCAAATCTGCATAGCCAAACCCCATTTTCACTTTACTTGTGAATCTTTACTAAATGTATTAAATGTTCAATGAATTTCATAATAAATGATACATAGTATTTTAGGTTCCAAGCACAATACTGCCATATTAGAACTCCTTACATATTGAGAAGTTTGTTTCTTTTTTTAAAAGTTCTAAACAAAACCTTGGGGGAGCATTATCACATATAAAAAACAAGAAATTCATTTTCATACATTATAAAAAGTGGCAAAAATATAAAATAATTTAATATCTCCAATGAAGATAAAATAAAAAATTAACTGAAGAATATAATTATTATGAAATAAGTTTGAATCAAGAAAACTTTGAGATAAAATTATTATTTTGTTTACTTGCTAAAATATTTTAAATAACAATATTCATTCAACGTTCACAAAAATATTAACTCTGAATATTGTCTTGACAGTTGTTTAAAGCATGATGTATTTCATTTTTTGTTTAATGTATTTGTTGAGTATTTTATCTTAGCACAGAATTTTGTAGGTAGTGACAATATAATAGGGGAATGCATTGAGATGTAAAGATAGAAATGATTACAAGGCAGAAATATTAAAATATTCAATCATTTAAAAGGAAAATTTATGGTATTTCAAGATGACAACATTTCAAATGTTCCATATTTTATTATCTTTTCTAACAATTAATGAGAGTACACCACTTTTTAACAATCAATTTTATTGGTACATATTAAATAAAGCACAAATCCATCCAAAGTATAAGCAGTATCATCACATATTTGTGGCATTCATTACTTCAAACATTCTTAGAGCACTTTCATTATTCCAATAATAATAAACAATAAACAAATAAGCAAAGCAACAAAACTCATCCCCTCTCAATCTCTCTTTGCTTTCCCAGCTGCTCTTCTTTTTCCTTCTCTCTAGTATATTTTTATTTATATTTTGTAAAAAACAGTCTTGTATATGTAATATCACCCTATTCGTGTTTTACATGAGGTTTTATTATCTTATAGTGTTCCATGTTACAGCTTTTAGCCTTCTTTCTAATAATACACATGATCTTAGACTCCCTTTCAAACACTGTCATACCCATACAATAGCATTGCTAGTTACAAACACCATGATATGCTTTCACCATTTCTATTCCTTTCCAAATTTTTACAAACAACCTTTTTACCAATTCTGCTCAGATTAACCCTCAGATTTCCATTCTCTACCCTTATTCTATATTCTGGTGGTCTATATTCTAATTATTAACTCCATGAGTTTACATAATATATTTAGTTCATGATAACACAACCATACAGTATTTGTCCTCTTGTGTCTGGCTTGCTTCACTCAATATGATGTCCTCCAGGTTCATCCAGGTTATCATATGCTTCACAATTTCATTTATTCTTACCATTGCATAATATTCCATCGTGTGTATACACCACAATCAGTTGATGGCCACCTGAGTAGTTTCCAACTTTTGGCAATTGTGAATAATGCTGCTATGTACATCAGTGTGAAAATGTCTGTTGGTATCACTGCTCTCAGTTCTTCTGTGTATATACCCAACAGTGGTAATGTTGGGTCACAGGGTGCGTCTATATTCAACTTCCTTAGGAACTGCTAAACAGTTCTCCAAAGTGGCTATAACATTCTACATTCCCACCAACAGTGAATAAACCTTCCTATCTCACCACATCCTCTCCAACATTCACAGTTTTCCCACTTTTTAATAGCAGTCAGTCAAATAGGTGTGAAATGATATCTCGTAGTTTTTATTTGCATTTCCCTAATCGCTAGTGATGTTGAACATTTTTCCATGTGTTACTTCACCATTTATATTTCTTCTTTGGACAATTGTCTTTTCAAGTCTTTTGCCCATTTGTAAATTAGGTCTTTTGCCTTTTTTGTTGTTGTTGAGTTGTATGATCTCTTTGTATATCATGGATATTAAATCCTTTTTGGATATGTGATTGCCATAAATTTTCTTCCATTGAGTAGGCTGCCTTTTCACCCTTTTGACAAAGTCCTTTGAGGTGCAAAAGTGTTTAACTTTGAGGAGGTCACTTTTGTCTATTTTGTCGTTGTTATTCATGCTTTGGGTATAACTTGAAGATATTTTCCTACATTTTCTTCTAGAAGGTTTATGGTTGTCACTTTTATATTTAGATCTGTGACCCATTTTGAGTTACTTTTTGTATGAGTTGTGAGATAGTGGTCTTCCTTCTTTCTTTTGGATATGATTATCCAGTTCTCTCAGCACCATTTGTTGAATAGACTGTTCTGGCCTAGCTGGGAGGGCTTTACCGCCTTGTCAGAAATCACTCAACCGTAGATGTGAAGGTCTATTTCTGACTTCTGAATTTGGTTCCATTGGTCAATGTGTCTGTCTTTATGCCAGTATAATGTGGATATATACCATTTTAAAGTTAGTATTTGGCTAAATTCAAGGTTAAAGCTAAATATTGCCATCATATGAATGGTTCTTTCAGAAAGAATTAAAATTAACCTAAATGTATTATATTTTGTTTATAATGAAGTATTTTTAGTAAATATTCAAATATTAAATATCAAAGAATAGAAACAAAATGTTTTAGCCTGAATCATATCTAGGTGGCTTCTTTGTCAACTTTAGGGTAAGAAGAAAGCAATAAATAGATTATTTTATTTTTCATAAGTTTTTATTTTTTCTTCATAATTTTATACTACTAAGGTTACAATGAAAAAATATGATTTTTGACTTACATAAGTAAAAATGAATTATTTCCCTTGATATGAGATTATAGATATATTACAAGGTTTCATAAAATTAAGTACTTCCAAATAGCTCATTTTTCTTAATTACCCCTGCATTATATGTAACTAAATTATGGAAATAAATACACACTTCAATTATAATATCATGTAGTGATGGTATTTATCAAATATTTCTTAAAAAGTAAAATTATGAGGTAGTCTCATATGCATTATTATGCTTTTAGCATTAAACTAATTTATCTTAATTGCTCTCAAAATATTTCTGTTCAGTAGATTTTTTAAAAAAATTATTCATAATTGTTTGTAAATTCAGTTAACTATTCACAGCTTTTCTCTTGCAATAAACATAGGCTTATATTTTTAATTTCATAAAATTTTGGTATCTCATGAGTATATGATGGTTTCATTAAGTTAAATCATGAGCCTTTACCTATATTGGAAAGTTATTATTCAGATACTAAGGCCAAATCACAATGTCATTCATTGCTGTTACTCTTCATTGATGTTTTTATGCTGATTAAACCAAGTGGTAATCACAGTGAATCTATGATCATCTATCACACAATTGTTAGGGGCATAAATAACATTGAGACAGAAAGATATTAACATTTGAAATCATAGTAAAGGAGATGAAGCCAATGGGAGGATTATGGCTGAATACTGAATCCTAAATCAAATTTTATCCCGTCTTTAACTAGGGAGATCATACAGATTCCAAAATGGGGGTTCAGAGATGAAAAAATGGTGTTAAGGACTATATTAATTCCCATGTAATACACAGGAACAAAAAGCATCTAAGTATAAGAGGAAAATTTAGTGTTATTAAGATATATTACAGTGAACAGCAAACTATATTCAGTCATTAGTGAAATTTAGTTTCAAAGTAGATGAGTAATTATATGTGTATATGTAATTAGAAACTTATATACAAAGATAATGTGAGCATTTAAGATAAGTCAGTAATTAATTAATATTGAACCTAAACATTTTAAGGTTTTGCTATTATATATTTAACTTTTCTAAATCATTGGCATGTGTAATTCATAATAGTGGTTAAAAACAGAACATATCTCATATGAATGAGAATTTTCAAAGTCAAAAATTTCTAAGAATAAATGCTTTGAAAATGAGAATTTTCAAAATCAAAAATTCCTAAGAATAAATGCTTTGAAAATTATAAAGTATTTCATGTAAAATATTTGATAATAATATAAACTTTATGTCAATTTGAAAATTTCAATAATAAAGTATTTTAGTATAAAAATAGGAAAACCTTCTGTTTGCTGGAATAAAGAGAAGGTTTCAATCCTTGACTTTCCTCCAGTACATTCAGATTAATGTCTCTTAACCTGAAAAAAATGTGTTTGCTATACATTTATACTTTCATTAAGTTTATGAGTCAGGAAGCTGTATTAAAATCTTAAAGAATATATATATTCCAATGGGTAGAGTTGTCTGAATGAAGTTCCCAAGTTTGTTTGTAACATTATTTTCCTCCTGTAGTTCCTTAGGGTAGAGTTTGGATAGACAGTGGGAAAAAAGGAATATTGACAAGCCACATATAATACAATTTAAATTATGTCAATTCCCTTTAGTAGTCAGTGAGAATAGAGGCTATGAATAATATCTATTTCCAAATTATTTTTAATAATTGAATAAAATGGTTAAATATAAGAAAATGAAGCAACTATCTCTGCAATTAGAAGAAAAAAATTTTGAGAAAAGAAACCTCTATATTTTTTTTGAGCCAAAAAAAAAAAAAAAAAAACACATGGGGAGCACATGTGATTCAAGAATTGAATGCCTGCTTCCCACATGTCCTGGGTTTGGTTCCCAGTGCCTCCAAAAAGAAAAAAGAAAAGCAAGCAACAAGCAAACAAACAAACAAAAAAAACCAACTCAAGGAAGCCAATGTGACTCAGTGGTTGAGAGATATGTATTTGAGTGTAGTAAATATAACAATTGATGCAGGGTCAGGAGAACCACATACTCTTGGGAGGTGTAAATGTCCCAGTAAGATGTGCCCCTCCTCTTTTTTCTCCAATGACATTCATGAATATGTTGTTAAAATAGAAGGAAATGTTTACTGATTCCTGTGCTAGTTATGTAGATTTATGTAATAGCATGAAGATTATCAATGAATACTCAGGGAAGGATTTTTAACAAGAAAAAAATGTATAAAACAGCAGGATCAAGGAAGCTTAATGCAATATTAGAGAGGTCTAGAACATCCAGGTCCAGCCCAGTGACTTTTAAATCACACAGGACCAACACCCTCTCAGAAACACAAAGCAGGATGCATGTGAGATATTTGGTATCAGGCAAGCCAGAGTCTTATTTGAAAAGGGAGATTTAACTCTCCTTAGTCATTCAGTCAAACCCAGTAAGTGTGAAAGTATGGGCAGCTTCAGTAAACAGAAACCTGGAAAGCCTAAGAGAAACCCGGTGTCCAACATCAATGTGCACATTTTATAATGTTATATACATACACACACACACACACACACACACACGAGGATGTATACAGAGGTTTGCAATGCACATAGCATATATGATATAGGATATATGGATATGGATATTAAAATGTTCAGAAGTTCTAATATTTCAGACCCAAGCATGGTTTCATTACTAATTATATAGTATATTTCATTCCAGATGTGCCAAGGGCGAGCACCATGTTTCCAGTTAACCATGTAGAAAAGCACTGTGTTGCAACTGACCAGGTTAGGTTAACCCTGTACGGCCACAAATAAGAGGAAAATGCCTGTATTCTTGTAAATATAAGAGTATTTATTTGGTAAAGAACTTTCTAGTCATAACTTCTCCAAACCTGTCTTCATGGCCTTGCTCTCAGGCTGTATATGATGGGATTAAGAGAAGAGACAAAACAGAAAAAAAATCAGATTGAGTGAATTCAGGGAATAATGTAGACCCTAAAATGGGTTTTTGGTGAACAATGAAAGCAGTTGGGAGGAAATGTGCCATAATGGCCCTGTGTGGGAGGCAAGCAGAAGAGCTTTCTGTCTGTCCTTCTTCAGAGGGAATCTTTCTGATAGTGGCAATGCTGTAGATTAAATTATAATGCAGATACAACAGCAGAAATCCATTACTACACTAATGAGAATAAGCGCAATTTCTGTAGTTATAAGCAATTCGTTCCAAGAAGTATATTGCAATAATAATAATAACTGGGTAAAATCAATGAACAATTTTTGAATTTCATTGATTCCACAGTAATATCAAACCAACCCCAAAGCAAAACTCAAACACCACCAACACAAAGTGCCTGCTTTCATAATAATTTCACAGTGCAGGAGATGGCAAATGGCAGCATAGCAGCCAATAAACATTGACATGAGCAGGTACAAGCTCAGCAGCTATTGAAAAAAGCACCACAGAGACCTGGGCAAAACATCCAGGGAATTACATGGCACTGCTCTGAGACAAGGATTTGAAAAGGGCTTTGGATAAAATGGCAAAAAGGAGGCAATATGTAATTCTTAACTAAGAAGTTATTATATAATGGAAATGATATTTTAAGATACTATTTTAAAAATTAAACTAGGTTAAGAAATTTTAAACCAAATGAAAAAAAAATCAGAGAACCTGTATAAAACTATAAAATTGATTTTGATTTATATTTGACTTAATAGAGCAAAGATCATCCATTCACTAGACATTAAGAATTTAATTGCATGGTATTGTGATATTAATATCTAGTCTAGAAGGAAAATATATGGACATCAACTTTATTCCACATATAATTCATCTTAAATGGGTTAAAATATGAATTTTAAAATGTCATTAAATAAGTATAACGAAAGAGATTGAGCAAAAAATGTATCACATGATGGGAATGTATTAATATCAATCATAAATAAAGATTTCTTACAAATGGACCGGCAGACAAACATGTAAACAGCTATATTAAAAAGAAACATCATCAATATGCATAGGAATATAAGATTCATTGAAAATAACTCCTTTTTTACTAAAAGTCAAACTCAGTGTACAGGAACATCAAAAATTAAACAAAAGACACAGGCCAAGATGGCGTTATTGTAGGAGGGCACACACTGCAAGCTCCCAGAACAAGGTGGATTGTGGACGGGGTCCTGCCCGAGGGTCTGTGCTGTGCACGCGTGGAGTGAGAAGCTTGGGAAATCTATCTGCGTGGATCAACAGCGTGGATGGAACGGTAAAGATTCATGAGTTTTAAGGCTGCCAGTGGTGGTTGGCACAGACGGCTGATCACCGCGGTTAGGGAGAAAAAATAAAATAAAATAAAACGGACATTTGGAGCCACGAGCAGGCGAAAAAGTTTTATTTTCTGGGGATCTGGCTGCCTGGCGCCCCTTGGATCTTGTGTGAACAGAACAACCGAGCTAATCAGCACCCAGTGAACCGGAAAGGGGATTCTGGTCGGGGGACAGAGCTGATTTCCCTAGCGACCCAGGGATAACACCCGGCCACTGCAGAACCAGGAAGAAGGGACACTTCCCCAAAGAGGGAGGGTTCTGTTGGAGGATAGGGAAGGGTATTTTTTATTTTTAGACATCGATCTGGCTGCCTGCACTGCACCATAGCTTTGGGGAGCAGATAAGCGGACCAGAAGCAGCATCATGCTGAGAGCAGACGCCAATCTATTTATTTATTTAGCAACCTAGTGACGCTCGAGCTCGGCTCCAGAAGGGGTAGAATCGGCCATCTTTAGCACTCTTCACTGACTAACATCAGAGCTACAGCTAACCTAGGGAGTCCAGAAAGTGGGACGTGCTTGATTAATTTCCACGGGCCCAGCTAGGGTACTTCCATAAGGGGGTTAGTCTAGAGGAGGAATTATTTTGGGTCCTGCATTTCGCTAAAAAAATAAAAATTAAAAAAAAAAAGTGAGGTCACTTGAATAAATGAAAAATAAATTCTTTTTAATTTAGTTTAATAGCTAAAAGCTGCTTCAGGACCTGCATATAAAACCCTGCGGAGAAATTGATTGATAAACACAAGTAGGCAGGGAGGATCCACGTGGACTCTAGGGGAATCATTGACCCCCCTTAGCTCCGTTTGACTGCTTGCCTGTGTGGATCTTTGGTTTCTCTCTGTTGCTTTCTGGTCTCTTGCTTTTCTTTCCTCTTTTCTCCCACTTTTCTTTTTTCTTCTATTTTTTTTTAAATTAGGTGCTGCTAGCTTGTCACTTCTTTGCTGTGCTTCTTTTTCAGTAACTTCCCACTCGCAGTATATATTGATTCTGTATTACAAACTATTGCTTATCCTTCCTGCATCATTCTGCCTTCTGTTTTCTGTTGTGGCTCGTAGAGACAACCTTTTTTCATAGGCCCACAACTTAAGGGTGTCAATTTCTATACCATCTATTTTGTTTTCTTCTTTTATTTTTTATGAGTATTAACTTTTTCCTTTCAGACCTTTCTTTACTATTTCTCTCCCTCCTCATAACTCTAGCCTTCTAAATCACTATAGATATATTCCTTCATTTATTTTCCCAGTCCAATGTAGGAACTCCGTTTTTTTTCCTAGTACTCTACACTGCCTACACAAGTTAAATATTCATCTCATTAAATCTCATTTTGCCCTTCTTCTAATTTTTATCAATATTACTATTATCCTTCTGCCTTCCTTACATCTTTTCATTCCTCTGGCTCTAACCTTCTGCCTTCAAGGGAACACAGAAAGAAGTAAGGAAATAAAATAAGAAGAAAAAGTACCAAAGAGAAAACTTAACTCAAACGCAGAATCAACAGCTAAATAAAACTCTAGAGCATAGAGAAAAGCTAATCAACTGAACAAACCCATCAAGATAATATGATGACCAGAGGGCAACAAAAAAAATACAAATGACTCTGAGAAACTGGAAAACATGGACCAGTACAATGCACAAAATAAAAACCAGGAAGCACTGCAGAACATCGAACAACTAATCAAAGCTATCCAAACAAATATCATGGACCAACTTAAAGAACTGAAGGAAGAGATTAAGGATATAAAGAAGACACTGGGAGAACATACTGAAGAAATAGGAAACATGCCTAAAAAGGTAATGGATATGATAGTGAACAATGGCACAAGCCAAGAAATGAAAAAGACGCTGGACTCGCATGGCAGCAGATTTGAACAGGCAGAGGAATGAATTAGTGATATGGAAGACAATACAGCTGAAATCAAAGAGATATTAGAACAGATAGACAAAAAGATAGAAAAAATCCAGCATGGACTCAGGGAAGTAACTGATAATACAAAAGGCACAAACATATGCATTAAGGGCATCCCAGAAGGAGAAGAGAAGAGAAAGGGAACAGAAGGAGTGTTGAAGGAAATAATGGCTGAAAACTTCCTAACTCTATTGAGAGAGATGGCTGTGCAGATCCAGGAAGCACAGCGCACCCCAAATAGTATAAATCCCAACAGGCCAACTCCAAGACATATACTTGTCAAATTGTCCAATGCTCAAGACAAAGAGAAAATACTCAAGGCTGCAAGAGAAAAGAGAACCATCACACACAAGGGAAACACAATATGATTAAGTGCTGATTTCTTAACTGAAACCATGGAGGCATGAAGACAGAGGTATGACATAGTGAAAACACTAAAAAAAAAAAAAAAAAAAAAAAACTTCCAGCCACGAATTCTCTATCCAACAAAACTGTCATTCAAAAATGATGGAGAGTTCAAATTATTCACAGATAAACAGAAATTAAGAGAGTATGTCAAGAAGAAACCAGCATTTCAAGAAATACTAAAGGAATCTCTATAAGTTGAAAGGAAAAAACAAGGGAGAGAGAGTTGGAGGAGAGTTTAAAAACAACTGAAAAGACAAAAAGAGAAACAAAACAAAATATGACATACATTAACCCAAAGAAAAAATGGCTGAAGTAACCAATTCATTACAAGTAATAACACTGAATGTTAATGGATTAAATTCATCAATCAAAAGACACAGATTGGCAGAATGGATAAGAAAATATGATCCATCTATAT
The DNA here is from genome assembly GCA_026826555.1 of Tolypeutes matacus. Classification (NCBI taxonomy): domain Eukaryota; kingdom Metazoa; phylum Chordata; class Mammalia; order Cingulata; family Chlamyphoridae; genus Tolypeutes; species Tolypeutes matacus. The sequence continues at coordinate 1,107,291 of JAKSZT010054130.1, forward strand.
GCTGTCTACAAGAAACCCACCTTCGACCCAGGGATTCAAGGAGGTTGAAAGTCAATGGCTGGAAAACCATTTTACAAGCTAACAATAGCCAAAAAAGGGCAGGAGTAGCTACTCTAATATCAGACAAAATAGACTTTAAATGCAAAACTATTGTAAGAGACAAAGATGGACACTACATGTTAGTAAAAGGAGTACTCACTCAAGAAGAGAGAACAATCATCAACATTTACTCACCTACTCGGGGTGCCTCAAAATACGTGCGCCAAACTCTGGAAAAACTAAGAAGAAATAAATACCTCTAAAATTATAGCAGGGGACTTCAACACATCATATCATCATTAGAACATCTGGACAGAGAATCAATAAAGAAACTAAGGCACTCAACAATACATTAGAAGACCTGGACTTAATAGATATATACAGAACACTACACCCAAATACAGCGGGATTTACATTCTTCTCGAGTGCACATTGAAAATACGCCAAAATAGACCACATGCTAGGCCACAGAACACCTCTCAATGAATTCAGAAAGATTGAGATTATACAAAGTAATTTCTCTGACCACAATGGAATGAAGTTGGAAATCACTAAGGGCCAGAGAAACAGGTTAGGAACAAGGATATGGAAGTTAAATAACACACTCTTAGACAAACAGTGGGTCAAAGAGGAAATCTCAAAAGAAATCAGTAACTACCTTGAATCTAATGAAAACGACAACACAACATATCAAAACCTATGGGATGCAGCAAAAGCAGTCCTGAGAAGGAAGTTCATAGCCATAAATTCATATATTAAAAAAGAAGAAAGACCTAAAATTGAATACCTAACTGCACACTTGGAGGAAATGGAAAAACAACAACAAACTAAACCTAAAGGAAGTAGAAAGAAGGAAATAACAAAGTTTAGAGCAGAACTAAATGAATAATAGAGAATAAGAAAGCACGGGAAACAATAAACAAAACCAAAAGCTGGTTCTTTGAGAATATCAACAAAATTGACAAACCCTTAGCCAGACTAACAAAGAAAAAGAGAGAACAGATACAAATACATAAAATAAGGAATGAGCAAGGTGATATCACTACTGACCCCACAGAAATAAAGAGTATCATAAGAGGATACTTTGAAAAATTATATGCCAACAAGAATGACAATTTAGAGGAAATGGACAAGTTTCTAGAAACCCACAAACAGCCAACATTGATGAAAGAAGAAATAGATGAAGTCAACAGTCCAATTACAAGTAAAGAGATAGAATCAGTCATCAAAAACCTCCCAACTAAGAAGTGTCCAGGACCAGATGGCTTCACAGCTGAATTCTACCAAACAATCCAGAAAGAGCTAACACCAATTCTACTTAAGCTCTTCCAAAAAATAGAAGTAGAAGGAATATTGCCTAACTCATTCTATGATGCCAACATTACCCTAATACCAAAACCAAATAAAGATACCACAAGAAAGGAAAATTACAGACCAATTTCTCTAATGAACCCAGATGCTAAAATCCTTAACAAAATACTTGCTAATCGCATTCAACAACATATCAAAAGGATTATACACCATGACCAAGTGGGTTTCATCCTGGGTATGCAAGGATGGTTTAATATAAGAAAATCAATCAATGTAATACACCACATAAACAGATTGAAAGAAAAAAATCACTTGATCAACTCTATAGATGCAGAAAAAAATTCGACAAAATACAGCACTCTTTCCTCATAAAAACACTGCAAAAGATAGGAATAGATGAAAATTTTCTGGAAATAATAAAGGGTATATATGAAAAACCCAAAGCTAACATAATTTTCTATGGAGAAATCCTAAAATCCTTCCCTCTGAGATCGGGAAAAAGACAAGGATGCCCACTATCACCACTCCTATTTAACATTGTCTTAGAAGTACTTGCATGAGCACTGAGACAAGAAAAGGACATAAAAGGCATCCAGATTGGAAAAGAAGAAGTAAAAATTTCATTATTTGCAGATAACATGATCCTAAATATAGAAATCCCTGAGAAATCTACAACAAGGCTACTAGAACTTATAAAGGAGTTCAGTAATGTTGCAGGCTGTAAGATCAATGCTCAAAAATCAGTAGCATTTCTGTACACCAATAATGAGTAAACTGAGGAGGAAATCAGGAAAAAAAAATGCCAGTTACAATAGTAAATAAAAGAATCAAATACCTAGGAATAAATTTAACTAAAAATGTAAAGGACTTATATACATAAAAACTACACAAGACTGTTAAAGGAAATCAAAGAAGACTTAAATAAGTGGAAAAATATTCCCTGTTCATGGATAGGAAGACTAAACATCATCAAGATGTCTATACTACACAAACTAATCTACAGATTTAATGCAATCCCAATAAAAGTCAACACTGTATTTTTTAAGGAACTGGAAAAACTAACCACAAAATATATTTGGAGAGGCAAGAGGTCCCGAATTGCCAAAGACATATTAAAAATGAAAAATGAAGTCGGTTGTATCACATTACCTGACTTTAAAACATACTACAAAGCTACAGTGCTCAAAACTGCGTAGTATTGGCACAAGGATAGACCTACTGAATAATGGAACCGAATTGAGAGTTCTGATATAGATCCTCACATATACAGTCATCTGATATTTGACAAGGCCACGAAGCCCACTCAGTTGGGAGAGAATTACCTCTTCAACAAGTGGTGCTTGGAGAACTGGATATCCATATCCAAAAGAATGAGAGAAGAATACCATCTCATACCTTATACAAAAATCAACTCAAGATATATCAAAGATCTAAATATAAGAGCCAAAACCATAAAGACCTTGGAAGATAATGTAGGGAAGCATCTACAGGACCTTGTAATAGGAAATGGTTTCATGAACTTCACAGCCAAAGCATGAGCAGCAAGAGAAAAAATAGGTAAATGGGATCTCATGAAAATTAAAAACTTCTGCACCTCAAAGGATGTTATTTAAGAAATAAAAAGGCAGCCTACCCAATGGGAAAATGTATTTGGCAGCCATATATCTGATAGGAGCCTAATATCCTGCATATATAAAGAAATCCTACACCTTGAAAATAAAAGGACAAACATCCCTTTTAAAAAATGGGCAAGTAACCTGAAAAGACACTTTTCCAAGGAAGAAATACAAATGGCTAAAAAGCACATGAAAAAATGCTCAACATCACTTGCCATCTGGGAAATGCAAATCAAAACTACAATGAGACACCATCTTACAACCATCAGAATGGCAGCTATTAAAAAAAAAGGAGACACTAAATGTTGGAGAGGATGTGGAGGAAGAGGAACTCTCAACCAATGCTGGTGGAACTGCAGTATGGTCCAGCCACTGTGGAGGACAGTTTGGCGGTTCCACAGAAAACTAACAATAGATCTTTCATATGATCCAGCAATTCCACTGCTGGATATATACCCAGGCGAACTGAAAGCAAAGACACAAACAGATATATGCACACCAATGTTCATAGCGGCATTGTTCACCATTGCCAAAAGTTTGAATCAGCCCCGGTGCCCATCAACAGACGAATGGATAAGCAAAATGTGGTACATACATTCAATGGAATATTACTCAGCTGTAAGAAGGAACAAAGTGCTAACACATGGAATAACGTGGATGAATCTTGAAGACCTTATGTTGAGTGAAGCATGCCAGACACTGAAGGATGAACAGTATATGACCTCACTGATTTGAACTGAGGAAAGTGAGCAGTCTCTGAGAACCATTGTCTGAAAGATAGGTTAACAGGGAGAGTAAGAGAAGAGCAGGCTTTGAGCCATCACCCATATGGACATAATCTATGGTAAAGGGATAGAGTGTGGTTGCATGTTGGGGGATGGGGCAGATGAGTGGTGGTGTTCCTGGGTTTTGTGGTGCAGCACTGGTGGGTGGGTGGATTAGGAAGGGCAGGTTCAAATTCCCAGGTCATATAACTGTGAATCTTGACATTCCATGGGTCGGGAGAGGGTGGTATCATTGGCCCTGGGGGGCTGGGGGGAAGGGAACAGTCAAGATCTAATGGGGTGTTTGGTGGTCATGGGGAAGGTTTTTCATTACCTTACAGTAGTGGACACAGGACATTGTAAATATCATCAAAATTATTATACTGTATCATCTAAATTGTAAACTGTACTGTAAATCATTGCGAATGTTTAGTTGCTATATTTTGTTATCTGTTTAAGAGTTATAACAATGCTAACATCCAAAAAAGGGGGGGGTTAATATGGGGTGGGGAAAAGGGGGTGTTTTGGTATCTGGGAGTCTCCAGCACTCCGTGTTTGACTTTGCTGTGACCTAAAACTTCTTTGAAAATTAAATGAAAAATTGGGAGATAATGGGGATTGAGAGGGGGAAGGTGTCACGGCACACCGGACACAGTGATAAAAGGAAGGAAAAAATAGAAAGAGAAAGGAAAAAGAAATGAATATATATATATATATATATATATATGGCATTTCCTTTGCTTTTTTGCCCATTTTTTTGAATGTCCTAATCCACTATTTATATTTTGTTTTGTTTTGTTTTTTGTTTGATTATTTGTTTTTTTTCTCTCTTTTTTTTTTCGCCCTGAGTTTCCTTATGTTTGTCTCTTCCATGTAAGCTTATCATAGTTGTTTATTTTTCCTAGTAAGAGTATTTGATTATTTTATGGACTACATGTTCATGGAGGATTTGGATCACAGAAGGGTTACAATGGGAACTTCAGGGGATTATTGGTGGGGGGGTGCCTGGGAGGGGAGTTTCATGGGAATTACATCAGAATATACATGAAAGATATACAAAATTGTTCAAAAGATCAAAAGATGGGGCATAGTCACGATGGGTGGACAATCACTCAATAAATGAGGGAATCTGAATTCCTAGCCTGGAGAGCTCTGCCACAATCTCCAAGGGAGCAGCAATAGTCCTCTGAGTGCAGGGACAGTGTCTGTCAAAAGAGGATGACCCACTGATGTTTTCTTTTTATTGATAACTACCCCTGTGAGTCTTTGCTCTTGTAACTGAGACTTAGCCTGCAATTGTGGGGTGCCTAAGGGTAGCCTCCTGAGTGCCTCCTTGTTGCTCAAATGTGTCCTCTCTCTAAGCCAACCTCAGCATTTGATTGCATTACCTTCCCCCCAATGTGGGACATGACTCCCGGGGATGAGCCTCCCTGGCAACGAGGGATTAATACCAAGTGCCAACTGGCAACACAACTGGAAAAAGACCTTGAATAAAAGGGGGAAATGGTAAAGACAAATGTGTTCAAGTGGCTAAGAGACTTCAAAGAGAGTCGGGAGGTCACTCCAGAGGTAACTCTTACGCACACCTCAGTAGGAGCTCATAGAACATCTAAGTGCCTATCACCCCACACAGAGGGGCTCCTGAGAGCTCTGGAGACACCCAGGTCCTATATAAGGGGGGATAGCCCCAGAGACTGATGCCTTATCAGTGGGCTCTATTTTGGAACCTGTGCTCCTGAGAGTGACAGAATTGGACTCAAATAATTCCTCCCTGCATATGGTTCATCAGTCCCTTCTATTCAAATCTATATGTGATTCTGAAGTTTTTAGATATACTTCCAGAGACTGGAGCCTCTTGCCTACCTATGTGCCAGGTGTGCATGGAATCTCGGTGGAGCTGCAACTCCTACCCTACAGCTCAATGGACTCATCAAGTCACCTGGCAAGGAGACAACGATGGATGATGGGCAATGGTCATCCCAGGGAATGGAGAGGGCCTGCATCTGCAGGCAGGATCCTCCCACCCACCATATCCATGGGATATAAGCCCTCTTTCACTTGGAGGTGGAGTGGACATCACCTTCCCTGTCCCCTCAGGACTGGGGGAAGCACTATGGACTAGAGTGGACTTGATGGTATTCTGTTGTAGACATATGCTGATTCTAGCAATGGAAGAAATTATAACAATGAGGTGGAGCCAGTGGCCACTTGACACTTTGTGGGCAGGGAGGGGACGAGTAGTTGAAATACAGGGGCTTCTTTGGGATTTGGAGGTTGTGCTGAGTACCATTGTGGCAACCGACATAGGCCATTTTAAATCAGCACACACCACTCAGAACTGTGTGGGAGAGAATGTGGGGTACAATGTGAACTATGGTCTATGGTTGGTGGCAAGGCCCCAGGATGTGTAAGTCCATTGAGGGTGGTGGGCCACACTTGTGGGAGATGTTTGTGTGGGATGTGGTGGGAGGTGTGGGAGGTGGGCAACATGGGAATCCCAGTGGGTTCTGTGTAATATTTTGGGTAATCTAAGCACCTCTTAAAATATATTTATATATATATATAAATAACATTTTGTAAGCAAATGCACATATATGCATATATATTTATATATCATTTTACAAATAGTGGTATGTATTGCAAAAATTTTGATTTTTACCCACAATTAAAAATAAATAATTAAAAAAAAATTAAACAAGAATGGACACCATTTTTGTCTAAGATACTGGAAAAAAATAAAAGAATCTGTCATTGATTGCTATTAGAGATATGGGGAAAAGGATACTTGTGCATGTTTTTGTTATTTTTATGATATAATATGCTTTTTCTTATGATTTCCTTTATTTCAGCAATGCAAATTCATATAAATCTAGTTTCAGTAGACCCATTCCTGATTATCTATCAGACTGAAGTAAATCCTCAATATTTTCACATGGATATGTGACAACGTTAATTACAGAATCCTTCAGTACCAAAGGAATGCCTAGAAAGTCTCCATAAATATAGAGGTAATGTTTCACAAGAGACTAGGGGGATGATCAGAATTTGAGGGTTTTTCTAGGCAACTAGAAGAAATTTGGCTTTAAATGTGGAGACATATCATCTGGCTTAGATTTAAATGCTGGTAGAAATGGATATATTCTCATACTGTCAGTTTCTATGTATATCTGGAAGTTGGAGTGTAGAGAAGATTTGCCAAAATGGGTGTGAGAGCAATGGGACACCTGAGGGGGAAGCCAAATGGCTCCAGTTTGCAGGTGAGGTGGAAGACTGTAATCCCTTTGATGTGGGCATCATGCATTTCTCACCCCTACTTGAAAGGCAATGTTGAGGGAGCCTCTGGAGAACTGCCTGCTGTGCAAAACTCACCCACTCTAAGCTTCCCCAAGTCCACCTGCCTGGAGAAGCTTATCAGAGCACCGAGCCAGAAAATAACCCAATCTATATCCACAGAGCTCTGCATACTCACTTTTCAACCATATTTCTTAATCATTCATGAGTACTGAAAATGTTTTTGCACAGCAAGTAATTCTCCAGAGGCTGCCTCACTTTTGGCTTCCCTGTAAAGGTGAGAGAAGCATAATGTCCATATCAAATGGATCACCAGTCCTTCCACTCAACTGCAAACATGAGCCATTTGCGTGCCCCTCAGGTCCCCTCTTTCTCTCACACCCACTTTTGCAAATGCATGTGACTTCAACTTCAAAACATACACAGAACCTGACAGTGTATAAGATTTTCACTCCTAACAGGATTTAAACCTAAGCCAGAGGGTATGTCTCACTGTTAAAGCCAACTTCCTTCTAGTTGCTTAGAAAGACACTCAATATTCTGATCCTCCCTCTGGTCTCCCCTGGATCATCATGTCCATGTTCTCTGGAGACTTTCTAGGCATCCCTTTGCTATTTAAAGGCTCTATGATTAGCACACTCACATGTCCATCATAAAATACGGGGGCTTTCACTTCAGTCTGTTAGGTAACCAGGAATGGGATACTGGCATTAGAATTTTATGTATTTGCATTGTTGAAATAAAACAAAATACACAATAAATACTATTATTTCAAAAAATAACAAAAATGTGAACAAGTGCCCTTTTCCCCATATCTATAATAGCAATTAGTGACAGATTATTTCAAAAATTTTCAGTGTCATAGAGATAAATAACCCCATTGATATTTAATTTTGGTATTCCTGTTCACTGAATTTTAATTGATAGTTGGAAAGACTGTATCCTCTGTGAATTGTACATTCCTAAATTAATTTGATTTTTTTAAACAAAGTTTTAATATATTTTGCCTAATAAAATAATCCTTTCTTTATGTTTTGTTCATTATCTCATTTCTTCCATTGTATCCAAGACCATTTTCAAATCCTTGACTCACAGCAATGCCATCTAATTCCCTGTAGGTTTTGCCCAGGTCTTTCTGGTGCCTTTTTCAGTAGATACTGTTCTGTACCTCCTCACACCAACGTTCATTGCTGCTATTCTGCATTTGCTGTCCCTGCACTGTGAAATTATTAGGAAAATGGGCATATTGTGCTTATGGTATTTGAGCCTTGCTTTGGGGTGGCTTGATGTCAAACATACATAGAGCAGGCATCTTGTCTTTATCTTACTGTGGAGTCAATTGAATTCAACAATTGTTCATTGATTTTACCCAGTTATTATTGCAAGCTGTAGCTTGTAACTAATGCTTGTAATTGCAGATATTATGATTATTTTCATTAGTGTAGTAATGGATCTCTGCTGTCATATCTTCATTATACTTTAATGCATCTATATAATTGCTGCTCTCAGAAAGATTCCCTCTGAAGAAGGACAGACAGAAACCTATTTCACTTGCCTCCCACACAAGGCCATTGTAGTGCTTTCCTCCCAACTGTTTCCATAGTTTACTAAAAACCCATTTTAGGTTCTACATTATTCCCTGATTTCACTCAAGCTGATTTCTGTTCATTTTGTCACTTCTCTTAATCCCATCATATACAGCCTGAGAGCAAGGCCAGGAAGACAGTATTGGAGACTTTATGACTAGAAAGCTCTTTACCAAATAAATACTCTTATATTTACAAGAATAGAGGTATTTTCCTCTTATTATTTGTGGAAGTACGGGCTTAACCTAAGCTGGTCAGTTGCAGCACAGTGCTTTTCTACATGGTTAAGTGGAAACATGGTGCTGACCCTTGACTAATATGGAATGAAATATATTAAATAGTCGGGAAGCGGCTGTGGCTCAATCAGTAGGGCTCCCGTTTACCATATGGGAGGCCCCGGGTTCGGTTCCCGGGGCCTCCTGGTGAAGGCAAGCCCGCCCGCACGGCGTGGTTAGCTGACCCAGCGAGCACAAGCAGCAAGGGGGGGATAAAAAAAAAAAAAAAAAAAAACTTTTAATAAAATCTTTAATAAATGAAAAAAAAAAAGAAATATATTAAATAGTAATGAAAACTTGTTTGGGTCTGAAACATTAGAGCTTCTGAGTTCTTTAATATACATTACTTATACTTTTATCAAGTATCAAACATCCTATATCCCTGAGTTATATCTGCATATATCTTCCCATACACAAACATAAATGCATATATATATGCATATATATAAATATGCACTCTTCTTATTGCACTTAAGTTTCAATTTTATCACATTATCAATATTTTTTTGTTAAAATATTATGCCTTGGCATATACAATTTTTAAAAACATGACTATAAAAAATGTTGGTATGAATATGAAGCCAGATCAGATTTCTTCCCAAAGTGTTAGAGTGTTGAAGTCACTAATTTCCACTCTCAACCTTTTTCACAGTTAAGATCTGATAGCACACTTCGGTTCTTCAACCAAAACACACACACACACAAACACACACATGAATATTTTCCAAGAACCAACAATGAATATGTGTCCAGAACTTACAGTCCAAAGCATTTGAATCATGTTTTGTGTGCCCAAGCACAAAAGGGAATTTTTATTTTTACCTTTATCATTTTTGATGAATAATAAAAGCAGAATGGCCTGTTTTAATTTAATCATTTATCACAATTCTGAATGAAAAATAAACATGCATAGGTAAAAATTGTTTTAGAACAATAATATACTTTATTTTCCTCCCAAAGTATCATGCTTTTAGATTTTTTAAAATTGCTTGCTTGTTTTTAGTAAGTCACATATTCTTTGTTGCAAACTTGCTAGTAAAGCAGTGTTACTTTTAGTGTCTCTTTTCTCTCTCTCTCTCTCTTTTTTTTTTATTCCAAAAGCAGACATAAGGAAACAACTGTGTGTAAAAATTTTTCTTTAACTGCATGGTTAAATGCCCAATAAGAAATATGTACAAATGCCCAATGAGAAATATGTAAAGAATATAGAGATTTGGAATTTAAGAAATAAAGAGTCCTCTTCTTTTAGCCCATACACTCTCTGTGGAAAGGTGGGGAAAGATTTGTTCTGGGGGTGGGCATTGCCCAGAAACCCAGGTGGGTGACAAGACAAGAGGTTTCCATTGAGCCTCAGCACAGCAAACAGTGACCATGGCCAGAGGAATTCCCCTGGTATCAGATGGTGCTGTGCTGCTTCGATTGTCTAAGGCTGGGCTTGACGCTCAAAAGTTCCCCAGGTTCATTTAATTTTGTTTGTTATGGGAGAATCATGCTGGGCAAACCTGAGTTAATATTTCAAAGAGGCTTCCACAAAGAATCTGCATAAGATATTCAGTATAAAGCCAAAATATTCTCAATGAATATTAATTGACTAAGAATCATTAGCAATTGTGATTGCCTATTGTAAGCACCTGCATTACTGATGTAATCCTTGCAACAACACTATGAATGCCTCTTTTAAAAGATTAAAGAGGGTAGGTGTCTTCACTTTATTTACCATAGTAAAATGACAGGCTGAAAATAAGGGACAATCCACACAAATTTGACTATCATACTGAGTCTTGAAATTACATGCTTAGGAATTGCTTAGTAGAGAGAATAAAAATAGAGCAGCAAATTCTTTAGTCTAATGTCAACTTCTCACTTGGTTAGTAATATGCCCTATATGATAAGAGATTATTAGTCAAAATTAACCTTACTATGTTATCACGTTTTGTTTTAAAAGATGGATGTTTATATTAATTCATTGTAATAAGAATAATAACATTGAAAAAATGTTTTTCAGAATTCAGGAAAATATTTCCTACTTTTCTTTAAGATTTCTGCAAAAAAATAGCAATTTTAAAAATCTCAGTATAAGAAGGCAAGATGGCATCAGTTTAAGTGGACACTTACCATCTCTCATGCAAAAGACAGCTGACTGGGGACAGGATCCTACTCAAGTGAGCTGTTCTGGGAGCCCATGGAGTGGGAGACTTTGGGGCATCTATCTGGAGGGAGCTGGACAGGAAGATAGATTGCTCAAGATAAAACTGTGAGTTTTTAGCCCTGTTCCTGGAAAACACAGATGGCTAAGCCCCACCCTCAGGGCAGGGGGCCAGGGGGAGCCCCAAACTCCCACCAGCCATCCAGCGAGAGGGAGCATTCTCTGAAAGAGGGAGGCTTCTGGCAAAAGGTGGAGAGGGGTTTCCTTTTGGTGGGTTTTGTTGCTTGGACCCCCTTAGAGCTTTGGGAAGCAAATCAGGTGGCTCAAAGTGACACCAGGCTGAGGGGAGAGGTGAATCTGCTGAGGAAGCCTGATATACCTAACCGCCCTGGGATACAGACTCTTGGCTTGAGAGAGGGCTGAAGCAGCCAATTTAATTGTTCGGTGCTGAGGACTATCAGAATTTCAACTTCCCTAAGGGAGTCAGGCAGTGGGAAGCGCTTAATAAGTTTTCAAGAGCCTATTTAGGGTCCCCTGGGAGAAGGGGTGGTCTAGAAGAGGCTTGAAAATCATTTCAGGGTGGTGTACTCAGTCATCAGGGTCCCATTTGAATTTCAAAAGGGAACTTAACCTGATAAGGAGAGAGGAGGGGGGGATCTTCTCATACAGCTTGCTGTATCATGCTGTCAAAGGAGAGGGATACCTGCCCAGCAGAAAGTGACTGAATAGCTTTCTGAAGAGCTAACTGACCCAATTAGAAAGGTAGATCAGTGGAGGAATTTCTGCCTTGAATATATGAAGTCCCTAGTTCGATTCCCTGCTCTTATAAGAGTAGTGATCCACCGAGATATCTAACATCCAGGTGAAACTGTAGGACAGGGAAAACATAGACATTATTTTTGTACTAGCTTATTTGGGGTCCCTTATTTTTCCAAAAAAAAAAAAAAATTACTTATAAAAAAGAGAATTTAACTTAGTTTACTCACTAAAACCCACCTCAAAACCTGCAGAGAGAAGCCTGCAGGGTAATTTATTGATGAAAGCAGCCAGTCTGAGAGGTTCCACAAAGGGCCAAAAAGAACACTGTTCTTTCTTAGCTTTGTTTGCTTACTTGCTTGTGTGTGTGTTCAGGGATTTTGTTTTGTTTTGTTTTTCTTTCTTTGTTTTGTTTTGTTTCTTGTTTTTTTCCTCTTTCCTCCAGCCACCCGCCCTTTTTTAAAATTAGGTGCTGCTAGCTTGTTTCTTCCTTGCTGTGCTTCTTCTTCCTTGATTTCCGATTTTCTGTGTATACAGATTTTGTCCTCGAATGCTATCTTTTTCCTTCCTTCATTTTCTATCTTGTGCTTTCTGTTGTGTTTCTTACATTGCACATTTTTTTATTAGTCCTCAACTTTACTGGTTTTGATTTCTATCTTGTCTATCCTGTTTTCTTTTTTTATGAACATTTTTCTTTCTGACCTTTTCTCTTTCTTTCTCTCCTCATCATTCTGGCCTTTTAAATCATTCCTTATATTTTTCTCTATTCGGTTTCCCATTTATTTGTAGGTACTCCACTTTTTTATTCCTATTACTCTACACTGCTTACATGAATTAAATATTCATTTTACTAATTCTTATATGGCCCCTCTTCTAACTTTAATTATTATTACTATTATCCTTATTCTTTTCTTACCTCTTTTGATTTCTCTGGCCCAAATCTTTTCCTTCAAGGGAACATAGAAAACTGCAAGGAAATTGCACAAGAAGAACAAAGTGTCAAAGAGAAAACTTAACACACACACAAAACCAGCAGCTAAACAAAACTCTAGAGCAGAAAGAGAAGCTAATCAACTGAATAAACCCATAAAGATAAATGATGACCAGAGGGCAACAAAAAATTACACACCATACTAAGAAAAAGGAATACATAGACCAGTCCAATGAACAAACTAAAAATCAGGAAGAGATGCAGAACATCGAACAATTAATCAGAGTTGTGAAAACAAATATCATGGACCAACTTAATGAAGTGAAGTAAGAGATTAAGGATATTAAGAAGACACTGGGAGAACATACTGAAGAAATTGTAAACATACATAAAAAGATAACAGATATGACGGTGATGAATGGCACAATCCAAGAAATCAGAAGTACACTGGAATCACATCACAGCAGATTTGAACAGGCAGAAGAAAAAATTAGTGATGTGGAAGACAGTACATCAAATAAAACAGCTAGTAGAACAGAGAGATAAAAGATAGAAAAAATCCAGCAGGGACTTAGGGATTTAAATGACAATGCAAAATGCACAAACATGTGCATTTTAGGCATGCCAGAGGGAGAAGAGAAGGGAAATGGAACAGAAGGAGTGTTGAAGGATATAATGGCTGAATATTTCCCAACCTTATTGAGGGAGATGGACGTATATGTCCAGGAATCACAGGATACCCCAAACAGTATAAATCCTAATAGGCTTACTCCAAGACATATACTTGTCAAAATGTCCAATGCCCAAGACAAAGAAATACTCAAGGCAACAAGGGAAAAGAGAACCATCACATACAAGAAAGCTCAATAAAATTAAGTGCTGATTTCTCATCTGAAACCATGGAAGCAAGAAGACAGCAGAATGACATAGTCAAGGCACACAAAGAAAAAAAAATTCCAGCCACGAATTCTCTATCCAGTAAAGATGGCATTCAAAACCAATGGAGAGTTCAAAATATTAATAGATAAACAGAAATTACACTTGTGGTTGGAGGTGTGGGAGGTGGGCAACATGGGAATCTCAGTGGGTTCCGTGTAATATCTTGGGTAGTCTAAGCACCTCTTAAAATATATGTATATATATATATATATATATATAACATTTTTGTAAGCAAATGCACGTATATGCGTATATATTTATGTATCATTTTGCAGGTGTTTGTATATATTGTGAGAATTTTGATTTTTACCCACAATAAAAATAAATAAAAAATTAAAAACAAAAAAACAAACAAACAAACAAAAAACAGAAATTAAGAGAGTATGCCAATAAAACTTGCCCTTCAAGAAATACTAAAGGAAGCTCTGCAGGAATTCTAAAAAAACATTCTGAAAAGAGCTAACACCAATCCTGCTTAAGCACTTCCAAAAAACATAAGTAGAAGGAATGTTGTCCAACTCATACTATGATGCCAACAATACCCTAATACCAAAGACAAGCAGGGATGCCACAAGAAAGGAAAATTACAGACCAATCTCTCTAATGAACCTATATGCAAAGATCCTCAACAAAATACTTGCTAATCACATTCAACAATATATCAAGTGAATTATATACTATGCCAAGTGGGTTTCATCCTGGGTATGCAAGGATGGTTCAAATAAAAAAATCAGTCATTGTAATACACCACATAAACAGAGTGAAAGAAAAAAAAATCACATGATCATCACTATAGATGCAGAAAAAGCATTCAACAAAATACAGCACTCTTTCCTGATAGAAACATTGCAAATGATAAGAATAGAAGGAAACTTTCTGAATATGATAAAGGATATATATGAAAAACCCACACCCAAATCATCTTCAATGGTGAAATCCTAAATGCTTTCCTTCTAAGATTGGGAACAAGACAAAGATGCTGCCTATCACCTCTCTTATTTAACATTGTTTTAGAAATACTTGCTTGAGCACTGAGGCAAGAAAAATCTTTAAAAGGCATCCAAATTGGAAAAGAAGAAGTAAAAATTTCACTATTTGCAGATGACATGATTCTATACATAGAAAACCCAGAGAAACCTAAAACAAAGCATCTAGAACTTATAAAGGAGTTCAGTAAAGTCGAATGCTATAAGATCAATGATCAAAAATCAGTAACATTTTTGTACACCAATAATGAGTCATCTGAGGAGGAAATGAAGAAAAAAATACAATAGTAACTAAAAGTATGAAATACCTAGGAATAAATTTAAATAAAGATGTTAAGGTAAACTAAAGACTTATATACAGAAACTACACAACACTGTTAAGGAAATCAAAGAAGTCTTAAATAAATGGAAGAATATTCCCTGATCATGGATAGGAAGAACAAACATCATCAAGATGTCTACCCTATGGAAAATAATCTACAGA
This sequence comes from Tolypeutes matacus, assembly GCA_026826555.1. NCBI lineage: Eukaryota > Metazoa > Chordata > Mammalia > Cingulata > Chlamyphoridae > Tolypeutes > Tolypeutes matacus. The sequence goes on from JAKSZT010054130.1 coordinate 1,122,415, forward strand.
TTTAATGCAATCCCAATAAAAATCAGCACTATACTTTTTAACAAATTGGAAAAACTGACTACAAAATTTATTTGGAATCGTAAGAAGCCTCAAATCACCAAAAACATATTGAAAAAGAAAAATGAAGTGGAGGTATCACACTACCTGACTTTAAAACATACTACAAATCTACAATCGTCAAAAGTGGATGGTATTGTCTCAAGGATAGACATACTGACCAAAGGAACCAAATTGAGAGTTCTGATACAGATCCTTACATATACAGTCATCTGATATTCGACAAGGCAACCCAGCCCATTCAGTTGGGAGAATGACCTCTTCAACAAATGGTGCTTGGAGAACTGGATGTCCATATCCAAAAGAATGAGAGATGAACACCATCTCACACATTATACAAAAATCAACTCAAGATGGATCAAAGATGTAAATATAAGAGCCAAGACCATAAAGACCTTGGAAGATAATGTAGGGAAGCATCTACAGGACCTTGTAATGGGAAATGGTTTCAGGAACTTCACACCCAAAGCACAAGCAGCAAAAGATAAAATAGATAAATGGTATCTCCTCAAAATTAAAAACTTCTGCACCTCAAAAGGTGTGATCAAGAAAGTAAAAAGACAGCAGACCCAATAGGCGAAAATATTTGGCAACCATATATCTGATAGGAGCCTAATATCCTGCATGTATAAAGAAATCCTACACCTCAAAAATAAAGACAAACAACCCATTTCAAAAATGGGCAAGTGGCCTGAAATGACACTTCTCCAAGGAAGAAATGCAAATAGCTAAAAAGCACATGAAAAGATGCTCATCATTGCTAGCTATTAGGAAAATGCAAATCAAAATTACAATGAGATACCATCTTACACCCATTAGAATGGTGGCTATTAATAAAAAAAGCAGACTCTAACTGTTGGAGAGGATGTGGAGGAATGGGAAACCTCATCCACTGCTGATGGGATTGTAGAATGGTCCAGCCACTATGGAGGACAGATTGGTGGCTCCTCAAAAAACTATCTATAGAACTTCCATATGATCAAGTGATTCCACTGCTGGGTATATATCCTGAAGAATTGAAAGCGAAGACAGGAACAGATATATGCACACCAATGTTCATAGCAGCATTGTTCTCTATTGCCAAAAGTTGGAATCAGCCCCGGTGTCCATCTACAGATGAATGAACAAAATGTGGTACATACACACAATGGAATATTACTCTGTTGTAAGAAGGAATAGAGTGCTAACACACGGGATAACGTGGAATGAATCTTGAAGACCTTATGTTGAGTGAAGCAATCAAGGCATTAAAGGATAAACAGTAAATGGCCTCACTGATAAGAATTAAGGAAATTGAGCAGTCTCAGAGAGCTATTGTCTGTAAGATAGGTTTACAAGAAATAGAAAGTGAAGAGAAACTTGTGAGCCATCACTCATAAGGACATAATCTATGGTAAAATGCTAGAGTGTAGTTGTGTATTGAAGGGATAGGACAGTAAGGTAGTGATATTATTGGGTTGGATGGTACAGGGTTGACAGGTGAGTATATTGGGAAGGGTGGGTTAGAAGGTCCAGGATCCTGGAGGGAGGGTTGGGAGAAGGACCAAGTGAAAATAGGATTTGTGGGTATGAGGTTGAAAGTACAGATGTGGGAATGCTCTTATGGCACTATGACAAGGAAGGGTCATTGGTTTAGGGTGTTGGTTGGGGAGACATTCGGGATAGGGCACACCTAGAGGAGGCTTCTTGGGAGTGTGTGTTGTTCATTCTGTCATAATGTGTTGCATCCATGGGTGGAGACCCACATAATGACCGGGAAGGAGTTGGACTCCTGTCTTTGGGAGGACTGATTTGTTCAGAAAGAGTGGCAGAAGTCTCTTAAGAGTAAGGGAATTTCCTAATAGGGGAGAACAAACCAGTGTGTCAAGACCTCTTGTTGCATATACTATGAATCTTGTTATCCAACAAGTCAAGCCACAGGGTTGTCATGGGCCTAGAGGGAATGAGGAGGGAGGAATAGACTAGATCAAACTGGATATTTAGTGGTCAGTGGAAATGTTCTGCATTTCTTTACAGTGATGGACACAGGACATGGTAAATACCATCAAAATTTATAAAAGGCTATGGTCTGTAATGTAAACCCTATTGCAAACCCTTGACAATGTTTAGTAGCTATGTTTCACTATTTGTATATCAGTTATAACAATGCTACTGTCCCATATAAAAAGGTATTTTTATATGGGACATATAAAATGGGGGGAGGAAAGAGGGAGGATGTTGGGTATATGAGAGTCTTTTGAATTCTGTGTGTGACTTTGCTGTGACCTAAAACTTCTTTGACAACACAATGAAAAATAGTGAGACACTGGGGAATGAAAAGGGGAAGGTGCCATGGTACAGACTGGAAACCAGATATTGCAGTGATGAAAGGCAAACGGTCAAAAATTTTTTTGTTTTGTTTTTCATTTTTTAATATCCCAATCTTTTAATTTTATTTTATTTTTAGTTTAAAAATTTTTAAATGTATTTTATCTCTTACATTTAAACTTATCAGTATTATTTCATTTTCCGATTAATTGTATTCCGCTATTATAATGGCTTCATCTTTGAAGAAGATTTGGATCACAGAAGGGTTACAACTGGGGTGAGGAGGGTCGTTGGTGTGGGATGTCAGGGATGAGGGATGCATGGGAGGAAGTTCACCTGTGCATAAATTTAAGATATATAAAAATGTTAAAACATTCATTTGGCATTGTCACATGGGTGGAGAATCATTTAATAAATGAGCAAATACTGAATTCCTGTCCTGGAGAGCTCTGCCACATTCTCTAAGTAAGCAGCAACAGTCCCACAAGTGCAGGAGAAGTGACTGGCGAAGGAGGATGATCCACTTATGGGCCCTTCATATTGATGACTAGTCTTATGATTGGTTGCTCTTGAAATTGAAACTTAGCCTATTGTTATGGGTTGCCTAAAGGTTGCCTCCTGAAAGCCTCCTTGTTACTCAAAAAAAAAGGCCTCTCTCTAAGCCAAACTCAGCATATGAATTCATTACTGTCCTCCAAGTGTGGGACATGACTCCCAGCGATGAGCTTTCCTGGCACTGAGGGATTGCTACCAAGTGCCAACTAGCAATGCCACTGGAAAAAGACCTTGAATAAAAGGGGGAAAATGTAAATACAAATGAGTTTATATGGCTAAGAGACTTCAAAATGAGTCAGGAGGTCATCCCAGAGGTAACGCTTGTGCACATCTCCAAAGGATCTCAGAGAATCCCAAAGTGGATATCACCCCAAATAGTGGGCTCCTGAGGGCTCTGGAGACACCTAGGTCCTATGTCAGGGCAGATAGCCCTGAGTTTGGTGCCTTTCCAGTTGGCCCTACTTTGGAGTTTTTCCTCCTGACAGTGACAAAGTTGGACTCAACTATGCCTTCCCTGTAAATGGCTCATCTGTCCCTTCTATTCAAACTTATTCTTGTGCTGGAGTTTGTAGGTGTACATCCAGAGACTTGAGTCTTTGGGCTGTCCATGTGCCAGCTGGGCCAGGAACCTAGGTGGAGCAGCATTTCCTATTCTACAGCTCATTGGACTCACCCAGGACAACTGACAGGGAGATGATGATGAACAATGGCTATCCTAGGGAATGAAGAGAGTCTGCAGCTACAGGCAGAATAATCCCATCCAATTTCCCCATGGCTTAATGGCCAAGCCCCGGGATGTGTTTATCAATTGCAATTAATGTGCCACACTAATGAAGGATGTTTATGTGGGAGGTTGTGGGAGGTGTGGGAGGTGGGGTATATGGGAATATCTATATGTTTTGTGTAATATTTATGTGACCTAAGTATCTTTTTTAAAAAATTAAAAAATTTTAAAAAATTAAGTATACACATACACATCTTTGTGTATAAAATTACAAAAATTTAAGAGAATGTGTATTGAATAATGAATTAATAACATCATAAATTTTAGTTATCTAAAAATCATAAGGAAATATGTAGACAAATTTAAATACATGATTCTTGAAACTTTAGTTAAGTGAAAATAGCAAAACATCAATTAAAGGAACAACTAGAGACAGGCCATATTTACATGAAGTTGATATTGTTTATGCCATTTAAATGCACATTAATTTTAGCCCTAAATTTTATGATATACATAAAAAGAACCAAAATATATGAATATGTGATTTAGACTATAGAATAATAAATAATAAATGAACATGTGCCTTCACATGGTAAGCAAATAGTAAATTACAATGATCCCTATGTTATATACTTATGTGAAAAATTCTTCATGAAATTTGGAATATAATTAACAGAATATAAATGGACTAGATCCTTGTGAAAATTGTATATACATTAATTTAAAAATATTTTTGTGCACCTATAATATATTAAAATGTATGAAATATTCTGGAAGAATATTTCACAATATTATATAATCAGTTAATGAAAACCTTGTAATTTACAGTATAAATGTTTAAGAATACTAAGCATCTACATACATTTGTTTGCTAATTTCAACAAAATACTTAATATACAACAGTAAAACATGTATATAATAGTAGATAAATGATTGAGGAAGTAAGATATGTAGTAAAAGTTAATCATAAGCCATCAAAACAAAATTGTGATGATTAATGAGAAATCTTAGAGTCAAAGTAAAAGTAAAAATATGAGCAGTTTTATTTAAAAGTAAATATGAGCAGTTTTATTTAAAAGTACAAATATGATGTTTAAATTTTATACTTAAATAGATTTTTAAATTTTTTGTGTAAAAAAATCAAATAAGTATAGTTTTGTTGGGATAAAAATAAAGCATAGCCCAAATAATTATTCATTTCATTATGAATGAATAGATGATCATAGATGATCATAGTTCATCTGTTCCCCGAGGTTCTAATAATAACTTTCTCTGGCAAAATTCATTTATCACTTATATTCTGTTTATACATTCAAAAAAATCCCTAAATGAAAAATATACAAAAGGAAAGATTGTGTCATAATTAGAATGAGCTGAGCAAGAGCTGCATATTTAATTTTTAATCAACTTATACACTACAATGATCTATAAATAAGACATCTAATACAGGGAATAAATAAAAATGTGTCAAAAGATTTACAAGGTTTTAATAATTTGAATTGGTGTAATAATAGAAAAATAGAAGTATGGGGTAGTTTTCTGTTTATTAGTTTTGTTTTGTTTTGTCTTTGGTAAAACTTTGTAATGTGCAGTAGTGCTTTCTAAGCAAACATGTTTCTTTACATCACACAAAAATAGCTAGAAATCAGCTTGAGAGTACAACTGAAGAAATAGCCTAGAAAAAGTTTCCTTAACTATAGGAATTCCAGAGGTTTAATAATAAAAGAAATTAGGTAAGCTTTCTGCTGGATGAAAAGTCCTAAAGATGTATTGCTCCTTTTTTTCTCTCCATTTAAACATTTACCTGTAAAGTTTGGAGGAAAATTGAATAAATGATGGTTGCATATTTGTAAATTATATCTGCCATTTAAAGAAAAGAGCGATATCTGTTACTTTTAAAAAACCTTTTCTTATATTTTATTTTTAAAGAAGTTTTAAATTGCATAAAGCTTACATAAAAAATATAGGGGATTCCAATATACATCATTCCCTCCCTCTCCCACACTTTTCCCCATTATAATCATCTTTCATTAGTCGTGAACATTTGTTACAATCGATGAACACATATTGAAGCATTGCTACTAACCACGGTCTATAGTCTACATTACAGTTTACACTTTGCACTGCACAATTTTATAGGTTTTGACAAAATGTATAATAGCCTGTATCCATCATTGCAATACCAAGCAGAACAATTCCAATTTCCCCAAAATACCCCATGTTACACTTATTCTACCTCTACTTCCTCACAGAACCTCTGGTGATAACTGCCTTTAAATCAATATTACATGGTCTTCCATTACTAAAATAATAATAAGTCTACTTTGGTCCATATTTGCATTCCCACCTTAGATTTGTTCATTCTGCAAACTTGAGGATTTTAAGGTGGTAATGCCCACTTTGTTTCTGATTGAGAGGGGTCTTATGTTCCATGGGGCAGATGGCTGGAACCATCTTGCTTGCATTTGTAGATACTCTCTGGCTTGGGGATGAGCGTTGTCCATTCTAATCCTTTTCTTAGTTGTCCTGGGTGAATCTGATGAACAGTCTGGTGTATTCTATTTGTTGGCTTTAACTCTGCTGAGATTCAGAGCTAAACCGGCATATGAATAGCCAGAGTCTTGGGGACACATATTTAACATGTATAGTGCTAGTTATAGGTTCAAATAAAAGGGGCCTAAGAGCCATGTATATGAAAATTATAAATGAGTCTAACTCCAAAACATTGGGGGGATAGGTTATCATATATTTCAAGGTGAAGTCCATTGACAGGGTGCCAAATTCCTGAGATTGTCTGCCCTGACTATTATGTCTAGACATCTCTATCTCTTAATTTTTGATGAGCTTTCCCTTTATCAACATGCCCACAGCCAACTTCATGGACTTGTTTCTTAGACTATATATGATGGGATTCAGGGTCAGGGGTACCAGAGTGTAGAACATAGAAATTACAGGGTCAGAAATAGAAGGGAACCTGAAAGATAGTCTTAGATAACCAATGCAGCCAGTAGAGAAAAATAGTGCAACAACCCCCAGGTGTGGAAGGCAAGTGGAGTATGCTTTTGACTGGCCTTCTGTTGATGGAATCTTCTTGACAGTGGAGAAGATGTAGATATAGGAAACAGTGATGAAAATAAAACAGAGGCAATCCAAAAACCACACTAATAAGGATGGGCACAATTTCTCTTATTAAATTTTCTGAACAAGAAATAGCTAACAACTGGGGTATGTCACAGAAGAACTGATGGACCACATTAGACCCACAGAAGGATAAGGAGAAGGTACCAGCTGTGTGCATTACTGCAGACAGACTCCCACCCAACCAAGATACAGCCACCATCTGCATGCACGTGCCCATGTTCTTGATGGCTTCATAGTGCAGAGTATGGCAGATGGCAGCATAGCGGTCAAAGGACATGGCTGTGAGGAGGAACAGCTCTGCAGCTGCCAATAAGACCACCAGGAAGACATGGGCAACACAGCCAAGGAATGAGATGGAACTATTGTGGGTCAAGGAGCTGATGATATATTTGGGGACAGTGACTGAAATAAGCTAGAGATCAAAGAAAGATAAATTCTTCAGGAAGAAATACATGGGGGTGTATAGGTGCTGGTCTAAAGTTGTGATCATGATAATGAGGCCATTTCCCATCAGGGCCCACAAGTAGATGAATGAGAATAGCACCAAATGCAAAAGGTACACATTGTTATTGGTAGCAAATCCCATGAGAATAAATTCAGTCACACTTGTCTAATTTTTCATTACTGCAAGGATAATATGATTAAATAATCAATAAATAAAAAGAGAAAAATATCAACAAAATCATCTCTCTCCATATGGCTTTGGTCACAATCACATTACTAAAATATTAGTTCCATCTAGATCCTCTTCACTTTAATGGCCATCATTCATTCCCTGGGTAATTTAGTTTTATTTAATCAATTTAATTTCAGTTCACCTCTATCTCTCACTAAATTATTGTTCAAAATAAATTCTGTGAAAGATGCTGAATGGCAGAAAAACTTGTTCTGAATTTTGCAAAGCACTTCCAACACTCTAGATAAATCAAAATTGACCAACTAAGAACTTCTAAATTGTGCCATAGGCTGGTTGTCCCCATATGCTGTCACATGATGGATACAGCCACAATTTCTACAGAGCTTTGATAATTTAAGAAGTTTATAATTCTGAGAATAAAATAAAATGGATCTATTCATTATTAACTTCCTCATCTACTCTCTAAACTCATTAGCCTACTTGTCTTTAGAGAACATTCAATTTACGGCTGTTCAAAATTTCAAAATTTTAATAAGAAATTTAGCCATTGCTGGCTTTTTATTCTCCTTCAGCATTCCCAAGTAATTTACCATAAATAGTCTTATACTTAAAGTTCCATAGGACATCTAACCTGGTTACTTTAGGTATCAAATATATGAGTTGAGATTTTCAGCCTCATATTCACCATATTATTTACTTTTTAGATTTCATTGCCTAAGCATTCCTCACAAATAATAAGTTAAATAATTATGTTTTCCCTACAAGCTCTTTCTTACTATGAACTCATCAACTATTAAAATTTATGGCATTATCTACTACACATGTGAAGTATTACAAATATTTTATAAGAATTTTCATGCCAGTCACACTGCCACTTCCACATCCTCATGTTCCTCTATCTGTCCCATAAGATTAATGCAAATATTGTGGCAGGCGAGAAGGCATGACAAAGAATTGGAGCTAAATTCAGTTAGTGTCAGTGTGAAGAAATACTGCAGTTGGAGATTCCTCCTGTACTCACAGTCTGGTGTATTCTATTTGTACAGATTTTATTCTTTAACCTTCCCGTAAATGTAGTTTATATTTAAGAATGTAATTTACACTTTGACCTCCTACATTCTCCCCTTCAACTCCTCCTTTTAAATATTATGCTTATTCTCTCCCATGGTGGTGGAAAGTGGAAAGGTCACAAAGTAAATATTGGTCATTGGATTTGGGAGCATGGTGAAATTAAATAAGTAATCATTAAATAACTTTAATTTAATATCCTCTATTTTATTAGAGGAGAAGTATTCTTATATTGTATTTAAATAGAAAAAACTAAGAATTGGGATGTGTTCTAATCCAATAGGTAAAATAGGCTGAATGATTTTAAAAATATTTTAATGATAAAATTTGATTTAATATCTCTCTGCTGATATTCTTCATAGAAGGTATTATGAATTCTTCATAATACTTACTCAAGTCTCTGTGTGTTTGAGTAAAAAAATGTACATGGCCATACATAGACTTATTTTTAACTTATCCATATTTGTCTTTATCCTTTATTGTGAAGAAAGTAAAATAGAAAAATTTACTTCAAGAAAAGGTTCTTGATAATTCTATCTGACTCATTTACCTGCCAATAATATATTAGGGCTGAAAATAGAGTACGTTTTTATAAACACAACATCATTATTTTAAATTTTTGAATTTTTAAAGTTTTTATGTACATTTCATTATTGTGATTTCATTTAACACTGAATATACTTTAAGCTTCTTGTGCTAAATGAAAAAACCTTTATTCAATATATGTACTCCTGAGCCAAGATATTATTTTTATGGCAAGAATATTAAAAATAATCCTTTTGGAATATCTAAATTGAGGATCACAAATGCAATATGTTCTTCCATTTAATTTCCTTCCATGGAAAAAGTGGCATTATTACTTTTTTTTTTTTTAATTTTATTTATTTATTCATTTATCCCCCCCTTGCTGCTTGTGCTCGCTGGGTCAGCTAATCACGCCGTGCGGGCGGGCTTGCCTTCACCAGGAGGCCCGGGGAACTGAACCCGGGGCCTCCCATATGGTAAACGGGAGCCCTACTGATTGAGCCACAGCCGCTTCCCAACATTATTACTTTGAATAACATATTGTATAATATGATTCTTTTTATTATATTTCATTAATTGGTCAAGCCTATCAGCTCCCTGTGACGGCCAGCATAGATACTGATAAAACCAGACTATGTGGGCAGCATATGAACTTTCAGAGAAATCAACACATTCTGTGAACTCTATTGAAATGAAACTTTGCCACCTCATTCTATCTTTGTGACCAGCTCCAATTTCACTAGCCCTGAACCTCTGAAGACAGCTGGAACTCCTGAACAAGGATTGGAGACACATAATAAGTTGGTATTTTTAGAAGAATATTAATTTTAGATTTAAAAGTAAACAGAGAGAAATCAGTGGTTAAAAGTCCCTATTTTATTTTTAAAATTCATTTCCTTCATTATGAAGAATGATCTTATTTTACTATATTTTTATAATTTTCCTCTACCTTATTTCTTTCCTCTTTCTGTAATTTTATTAATTTGATTTCCCTCTTTGATACTATTTTTCAAACTTTTCTCTCCAATTTTAAATTTCTCTAATATATAGCATACACTTGTGCCTCAACAATTCTTCCAACATTTCTATGGCACAATTTTATTTCTGATATAGAATTTTCACATATTAAGAACTCCCTTTAGTTTTTTGAGTTACTTTTTTGCCATCATTCATTGGAAGGATTCAATTTGTTTTTGTTTTCTAAAGAGGTCTTTTACTATGGGACTTTAGTTTTATTTCTTCCATTATCTGCAGTGCTTATTTCATCTGGATTTCTTTATCCTGTCAATATTATTATTGTACTTTGGCTCTTTCTTTAAATTAGAGACTTTCCACAAGCACATGGTAAATCTAGGGTGTGAGAGGAAGAAGTTTAATGCAAGTGTAATGTGCATTGACTGGGCTTGTGAACAGCTGAAATTCATTGATTGTGGTGATTTTTAAGGGGTCTTACAGGAGTCAAATATATGATGTGTATTAATTGAATACCCTTTATTTAACAATGCCTCATTTATTTATTATACCACCTCCACAAAAAGAGATCTGAGACTAAACCCTTCTGACTACACTTAACTCCTCTTGTCTGATTTTCTGAAAGGTCAGCTCTTGCCAAAATACAACCAGAATCTAAGAACACTGAGCTCCTTGATGCAGCCCAAGATGTTTAGACTCCAGGAAACTAAACAGGCTAGAGAAGGGTTAAAGATGGGCTGGACCGGTAAACCAAATATCTACACACCATTTATAGATTCCTTTTTATATATCCAGCTTGGAGTAAGTGGTTCTTTCTGAACACATGTAATCAAATGTTTTAAAATTTTAATGAAATGTCAATAATTGACACTGAAAAATACCTCTCCTCCACTATCTTTTTTTTTTATTATTCATAATAATTAAATTGCTGCATATTTTATTTTGTGTGTGTGCATATATGCACTTGAGCATGTGTGTGTGAAATTTTGTTTCCTTCTTTGTGTAATGTTCAGGGTAATTTTTCAGGTTTATCTTCAAGTTCATTAACTATTTTATCTTGTATTTTCATTTTTATTTAATCTTTACTTAAAGCAATAATCTGCCTCAGTTTATACAAGTCCCACCTATTTCTTTTTCTATTTTTCAAATCTGTATGGCAAATTATCATTTTTGCATTTGCTTGTTTATCTTCTTTTATATTTTTTCAGTGAATTTTTTATTTTATAATTAATCAATTTTTATTTTCAAAGATGCTTTAGATTGCATAAATGTTACATAAAAAATATAAGGGATTCCCATATGCCCTACTCCCTCCCCCTCCCATACTTTCCCGCATTAACAACATCCTTCATTAATGTGATACATCTGTTACAATTTGATGACCCCATATTGTAGCATTGCTAGTAACCATGGAGTACAGTTTACATTCTAGTTTACACTTTGTTCCACGCAATTTTGTAAGCTATACAAAATATACAATGGCTTGTATCCATCACAGTAATACATATTCCTTTATGTTCTAATTACAATAATTGTATTATATAGACTTCTTTTATATTGATAAATCTGTTTTGTTTTGTTTGCTTTTTCATTTGAATTTCTGAAAATATATTGGAAATATACTAACACCTTTAATTAATGCAAAATTCCTTACAATCCAGTATAAAAAGAGACCAAAATATGAAATATTTTAATAAATCAAAAAGATAAAATCAGATATCAGCATAATCATATGTAATTGTGATCAAGTTGAATCAAGAAAACTTTGAGATAAAATGTAATATATTATTAAGTTACTAAAATATTTTTAATTTCTTTATTCAAAGTAGACAAAAATATTAACTCAATATTATATTAATAGTTTTTAAAAAATGGTTTAATTCATTTTTCTTCAACATATTTGTCTAAATCATATTACTGCAAATTCGTATTGTAGGTAGTGAATGTATAATAGCAGAATGCATTCGTGTTCAAAAATATAAATTAATATGAGGCAGAAAAGTTAAAATTTTTAATCATTTAAAAGAAAAGTTACATTATGGGAATAAGTTAAAACTTCAAAAGTTTAAATATTTTATCATTGTTTTTAATTATTTATGGTTGTTCTTAATGTTGAAATTAGTATTTAACTGAAGTTAAGTGCAAAGCTGATTATGGTCATCAAAGGTGAACTGTATGAGAGGTGATATCTAAAATATAAGTAAAACTATGTTTTTGATTAAATATTTAGCATAAACTTTTGAATAAATATCACACAATAGATAGAAAACAAATGATTCAGGCCAATTAGATATTTTATTTCTCACAATATTTTATTCTTTATTTTCTTTACATCACTTCATTACATCTACATTGAATGATTTTATATTTCTTATATATAATTGCAATTATTTTTCTCCTCCATATGGGAAAGTATATTATTGACATAAAATTTATTTTCATAAAATTAATTATTCCCACACAGGACTTTTTTACTTAAGTACTCCTGCCCTATAGGTAATGAAATAACTGGAAGTAAGTACAAAATTAAAGTATATTGGCATGTTAGGAGTGATATTCACCAAATATTTCTGGAACTATTAGAATTGTGAGGTAGTCTAATATCCAATATTTCACTTTTACTACTATTAAGAAGTTATTTTCTCTTTTTTGGTATCAAAATATTTTCCTATTTAATAAATTACTTAAATTCTTAGTACTTTCTTTGGAAATGATATTAAAAATATTCTCAATCATAACTATTCTTGTTAGCTATCTACTGCAGTATATATTTTTAAAAAGTGAATTTCCTCATCTCATGTATATAAAATGTTTACATTCAAGTTACATCTGGACCACTTACTTATATGAGAAAGTTATTATTCAGATACTAACTAGGAATCACAATGCTGTTAGTATTAACTGAAGTCTCCATGCTGTTTAAACCAAATAGCAATCACTGTGAACACATGATCAGCCATCAAAAAATATTTACAGATATCAAAGATATTGAAATAGGAAACTATTGGCCTTCCAAACCTTGGAATGTAACAGAAGCCATCTAGAGACATTTTTTGAATACAGGGGCTTAAATCATCTTTAAATAGAGAGATACTGAAATGGGGAGTAAGGAAGGATAAAACTAATTACATGAAGTTCAATATTCATCTTCCATGTAATTTATGATATCAACAAATATTTCAGTGACAAAGACCGGAAATATTTGAGCTATTAGAAATATAAACAAAATATATTTGGCTATCTAAAAAATATATTTCCAAAGCAGATGAATGAGTATGTATATTTATGTAAGTATAAAACAATACACAGATGAAAATAAAATGTCAATTCAAAAAAAGGTACTGATAAATTAATAAATTTTTTACTCTGGTAGTTTTTTTTAAGATACTGAAATTCTGTATTTAACTTTGTTTCTCCATCATAGACTTAAATGAGATATAATATTGGTTAAACTGTTAAAATATCATCTGCCAAAAGTGCAGTTAATTATTTCTATGGAATAAATTTTTGGAAAGTAATAAAAACAAGAGCAAACAGAAGCCAAAATCACTCTTCACATTTTGCCCTATAAATTATAAACAATGTCTCTTTCTCAGAAAAAAATCTTATATCCTGCAAATTTATAATTCAGCTAAGGCCATGAGGCACAAAATTATATGAAACTCGTAAAGAATATACAAACCCCCATGAATACAGCTACCTGATAGAAATTACCAGTTTGGTTTCTAGCATCTTATTTCTCCTCCTGTTCCTTGGACCAGAGTTCAGACAGGCAGTGCCAAAAGGGAATAATGAGCATCCAGAGAGGGGTGGTGAATGTCTATTAAAATAGGAGTAGATGGGGCATTAGAATGCCTGCCAACAGGGGAATTCCTAAAGCCACAAGCAAGCACAAGCCCAGGGAAAAAAAAGCAGGCTATATGGCTCCATGCAGGATCTGATAATACACAGTGGACCCTGCACCTTACATTTGCCATAGACTGATACGGATAAAAGTACTAGGACCTCAAGTAAACCACCAATTAAATTCAAGCCAATTAGTAAAGAATGTGGAAGTTGCTTTTTGCTTTGGTTTTATGTTTTTCTTAGCTACTGACAATCAAGGAAATCTCTGTAATATCATTATCTGCATGGAAACACAAGGAGCAGGCAACTCAGATGCTAAGCCCCAGGTATTAAACTTTAAAATACTAAAATATACACTGAGCAAAAATAGATTAGGAGACACAGAAATAAGAAATGATGGCCAAGGCAAAGTAACAAGATAAAAATCCAGAAACTATCAAGAGGACTGAAATTAAGAAATACCAGAAAAAGACTTAAAAAAAAAAAAAAAAGATCTTCGGTATTCTCAAACAGATAAGAAAAACATAGAGAAAGATCTAAAGAATATGTGGAAAACAATGAATAAGCAATATGAGAATCTCAATAATGAGACAGAATTTTATAAAGGCACCAAACAGAACCACTGGAGATTAAGATCACAATACCTGAAATGAAAAATTCTGAGAAGATTAGAGTTGGCAGAAGAAAGAATCAGTGGTCATGAAAACAAGACAATTGAAATGATTAGGGCTGAGAAGTAGATAGAAAAAAAAAAAAAGAAAAACACAAACACTGCCTAAGCAACTGTTCAATAACATAGAATAACCCAATTATTCCAGAATAATTATCCCAGAAGGAGAAGAAAGAGAAAAACTGTCAGAATGAAATTTCAAAGCAATAATGACAGAAAACTAGTCTATTTTAATGAAAGACATGAATATACACATTTAAGAATTCCAAAAAAACCTCACACAGTATCAATTCAAAGAGAAACATGCTTAGAAACTAATAAATACTATCTAGTGCCAAGAACAATAGTGAATTCAGAAAGCTGCAAGAAAAAAATCATTGAGTTATATACAAAGGAATTCCAATAATATTAAATGCTAATTTCTCATCAGAAACCAAGGAAGTAAGAAAGCAGGTGGGACAAATATATAAAGTACTGAAAAATATTATTATTAACCAAGAATTTTGTATCCAGTGTGACAGTCTTTCAAAAATGAGGAAGACATGAAGATATTCCTAGATAAGCAAAAAACTGAGGAAGTTTTTCTCCACTAGCCTTACCCTCCAAACATTGCTAAAGGGGTGTCTGGAGATGAAAGGATAGGACACTGGACAGTGTATTAAAGAGTCACAAAGAATAAGTATAAGTGTGGGAACCCCTATATTTTTTATGTAACATTCATGTAATCTAAAGCTCCTTTAAAAATAAAAAAGAATAATTGATTGTGGGAACATGGCATCAGATTAGGCAGATAAGGCTCAGTGTTTACACAAAAAACAACAGAGAAAGAGCTAAAACCTGACTGAAGGACCTGCTTTGGGTGTCACCAGACCAGGACAGTGCTTTACAACTCCAAGGAGGGTGAAGAAGAGAAAGACAAAGAAGCAAAAACAACAAACTGTGATTTACTAAACCTCCCAGCTGCCAGGAAGGGCACAGCAAGCCTCAACATATTCAGCAGGGGTAAAACCCCTGTTGCATGGCAGCTGACTGAGAGGAGAGCAGACATCTTCCTTCCTTCCAGCTGTTATAAGGGAAAAGGTAGGGAGAGTTGGAGGTTTTTTCAATGAATTTGGCTAACAGAGCCCACTTTGAATCTCAGCTCTGCTCAGATGTAAACAAAGAAAAACCAAGATAGATATACCTCCATGGAAAGGTGTACCAATGAGCACCATCTGATGGCCTGTCTGGAAATGTCATGGACAAAAACTGCTTTTAGAGTTTTCTTTACCCCACCACTGGTAGAAAGTCTGTGCCCCATTAGTGAGTCCCTGGCATGGTTTTGGTAAAATAAGCAAAGACTTAGGATAAGTTAAACCAAATATAAAAGAGCTGTGAAAAAAATAACAATAGGCAAAAGAGAGAATTTGGGAATTAGAGTACATTCAAGAACATATTAGATGCCTAGACATTAGCAAAAAATTACAAGTAATACTAGGAAACAGGAAGATATGGCCCAGCCAAAGGAACAAACCAAATATCCTGCAGAGAAATAAGATTTAAATAATTAATTAATCAATGATAATCACACAACTCTCCTAAATCAATTATAAGAATTGAAAGAAAATATGATGAAAGAGATAAAGGATACTAAGAAGACACTGGGTGAGCATAAGGAAGTTTTTGAAAGTCTGCAAAGAAGTTACAGACCTTATTGGAATGAAAGTCATGATGGATGAGATTAAAAATAAAATAGAGGCACATAAGAACAGATCTGAACTGCTTGAAGAAAGAATTAGTGAAGGAGAAAAGAAAGAGAAGGGAATGGAAAAAATGGAACAGTGTCTAAGAAAATTGAATGACAACACAAAATACAAAAACATATGCATTATTGGTGTTCCAGAAAGAGAATAAAATGTAAAGGGGCAGAAGGAATAGTTGAAGATATAATGACTGAAAAATTCCCAACCTTATGAAAGATATAAATATCAATTTCCAAGAAAGGACAATGCACTCCAAAGAAAATAAACATGAATAGACTTACCCTGAGACACCTACTGTTCAGAATGACAAATATCAGAAATTAAGAGAAGATTCTGAAAGCAGCCAGAGAAAAGAAAAGTATCACATACAAGGGAAACTCAATAAGATTAAGTGCTGACCTCTCATCAGGAACCTTGGAGGGGAGAAGGAAGTGGTACGATATATTTAAGGTATTGAAAGAGAAAAAATGCCAGCCAAGAATTCTGTATCTGGAAAAGCTGCCATTCAAAAATTAAGAGGAGTTCAGTCTTCACAGACAAACAAAATCTGCTAGAATATGTTACCAAAAGACCAGAATTACAAGATATGCTAAAGGAAGTGCTGCAGCCTGAAAGGAAAAAACAAAGGCTAGAGACCTGGAGAAGAATGCAGAAATGAAGAATATTAGAAAAGGTAAAGAGACTGTAGTATGATATGACAACAGTAAGCAAAGGGTTAACATGGATGAATTAAGTAATGCTTTTATGATTATAATATTGAATGTTAATGGCTTGAACTCCCCAATCAAAAGACACAGACTGATAGAATGGATTAAAAAATATGACTCATCTCTATGATGTCTACAAGAGACTCACCTAAGATGAAGGACATAACCAGATAAAAAGTGAAAGGTTGGAGAAAGATATAGCATGCAAATAGTAAAAAAAAAAAAAAAAAAAAAAAAAAAAAAGAACTGGATTAGTGATACTAATAGAGGACAAAATAGATTTTAAATGGAAAACTTTTATAAGGGATGAAGAAGGTCCTTATATATTAATAAAGGGGACAATCAATAAGAAGACATAACTATTCTAAATATTTATGCACCTAACCTTTGTGTCCCAAGACACATGAAGCACACACTGGCAAAGCTGAAAGTAGAAATAGATGTTTCCACAATAATACTTGGAGATTTCAATATGCCACTCACAGTCTTGCATAGAATTTCTGGATAGAGGATAAATAAAGAAACAGAGAGCTTGAATAAATGATAAATGAACTAAACCTAACAGACATCTATAGAGCATTGCACCCCAAAACAGCAGGATATACATACTTTTCAAGTGTTCATGGATATTTCTCCAAGATAGACCATATGTTGAATCACAAAACAAGTCTCAATAAATTTAGAAAGACTGAAATGATAAAAACACTTTCTCTAAACATAATGGAATGAAGCTAAAAATCAATAATGGAGAGAAAAATGGAAAATTCATAAATATATGGAGATTAAACAACACACTCTTCAACAATAAGTGGGTCAAAGAAGAAATTGCAAAAGAATTCAGCAATTATCTTGAGATGAATTAAAATGAGAACACAACATATCAAAACCTACGGGATATCACAAAGGCAGTGCTGAAAGGGAAATTTATAGCTCTCATTGCTTACAGTAAAATAGAAGAAAAACCTAAAATTGATAATCTAACTGCACACCAGGAAGAACTAGGGAAAGAACAGCAAACTAATCCTAAACCAAGCCAAAGGAAAGAAATAGTAAAGATCAGAGCAGAAATAAATTGTTGAGAACAAAAAATAATAGAGAAAATCAACAAAATCAAAAGTTGGTTCTTTAAGTGGATGAACAAAATTGACAAACCCTTAGCTAGACTGACAAAGAAGAAAGAAGACACAAATAAACAAAATCAGAAATGAGATGTTACTACTGTCCTTGAGAAATAAGAGAGATCATAAAAGGATACTATGAACAACTGTATGCCAAAATACACTAGAAAATGTAGATGAGATGGACAAATTTCTGGAAACACATGAACAACCTACACTGACTTTAAAAGAAATTGAAACCTCAATACACTAATCACAAGTGCAGAAATTGAAACAGTCCTCAAAATCCTCCCAAACATGAAAAGCCTGGGAACAGATGGCATCAGAGGTGAATACTTCCAATCATTCAAGGGCCATCTAATGACAATCTTGTGCAATCTCTTCCAAAAAATTGAACAGGAGAGAAAGTGACCAAATCCATTCAATAAGCCAAAATCACCCTAATACCATAACCAGATAAAGATACTAAGAAAAAAAGAAAATTACAGACCAATATCTCTAATGAATATAGTTGCAAAAATCGTTAACAAAATACTTGCAAACAGATTCCAAAAGCACATTAAAAGAATTCTACACCAAAATCAAGTGGATTTTCTTCCAGATATACAAGGGTGGTTCAACACAAGAAAATCAATTATAATAAACAGCATTGATAAATTGAAGAAGAAAAAAACATGATCCTCTCAATTGATGCAGAAAAGGCATCCGAGAAAATACAGCAAGGTTCCTTGATAAAAGCACTCCAAAACATAGGACTAGAAGGAAGGCTTTCTCAATATGGGAAAGTGCATATATGAAAAACATACAGCTAGCATTATACTCAATGGTGAAATACTGAAAGCTTTCCCGCTGAGATCAGGAAAAAGACAAGGATGCCCACTGTTGTCATTATTATTCAATATTGTGCTAGTAGGTCTAGAAAAAAATAAAAGGCACCCAAATAGGAAAGGAAGAATTAAAAGTTTCACTGTTCACTGATGACATGATCCTATATCTAGAAAATCCCGAAAAATCCACAACAAAGATACTATAATTAATAACCAAGTTCAGCAAAGTGGTGGGATTCAAGGTTAATATGCAAAAATAAATAGCATTTCTATACATTTGCTAAAAGGAACCATACTTAAATAAAAGGAAGGACACTCTGTATTCATGGATTGGGAAACTAAATATCATTAAGATGTCAATTCTATCTAATGATTTACAGATTAAATGCAATCCCAATAAAAATCCCAACAACTTTTTTTGGCAGAAATTGAAAAGCCAATAATCACATTTCTTTGAAAGTGTAAGGGGCCCTGAATAACAACAACAAAAAAACATGTTAAAGAAGAACGAAGTTGGAAGACTCTCCCTTCCTGATTTTAAAGCATATTACTTAGCTACAGTGGTAAAAACAGCATGGTAGTGGCATAAAGATAGACAGAATGATCAATGGAACCAAATTGAGAATCAGAAATTGAACCACACATCTACAGTCAAGCAATTTTTGACATGGCTGTTAAATCCACCCAGCTGGGCTGGAACAGTTTATTCAACAAATGGTGCTGGAGGAACTGGGTAGCCATATCCAAAAGAAAGACCTCTATCTCACACCTTAAACAAAATTTAACTTAAAATGCATCAAGGATTTAAATATAAAAACAACAATCACAAAACTGCTAGAAGAAAATGTAAGAAAACATCTTCAAGATCATGTGGTAGGTGGTAGTTTCTTAAACCTTATGCCCAAATCATGAGCAACAAAAGAAATATATATATAAATGGGACCTCCTCAAAATGCAACACTTTTGCACCTCAAAGAACTGTGTCAAAAGGGTGAAAAGGCAGCTGACTCAGTGGGAGAAAATGTTTGATAAGGGTTTAATATCCATGATACATAATGAGATCATACAACTCAGCCTTAAAAAGACAGTGTCCAATTAAAAATTGGGCAAAAGCCTTGAAAAAACAACTGTCCAAAGAAGAAATACAAATGGTGAAGAAACACGTGAAAAAATGTTCGACATCATTAGCAACTAGGGAAATGCAAATCAAAACTACAATGAGATATCATTTCACACATATTAGTCTGTCCACTATAAAAAAGTTGGAAAACTGTAAAATGTTGGAGAGGATGTGGAGAGATAGGAATGCTTATTCAGTATTGGTGGGAATGTAGAAAGGTACAACCACTGTGGAAGACTGTTTGGCAGTTCATAAATAAGTTGAATATAGACTTGCCATGGAACCCTGCAATATCTTTGATAGGTATATACCCAGACGACCTGAGAGCAGTAACAAGAATAGATATCTGCACACCAATGTTTATGGCAGCATTATTCATGACAACCAAACGTAGGAAACAACCCAGGTGTCCATCAACTGAAGAATGGATAAACAAATTTTGGACTATACACATGATGGAATATTGTGCAGTGGTATGAAGAAATGAAGTTATGAAACATATGACAACATGGATGAACCTGGATGACATGTTGAATGAAGCAAGCCAGACACAAAAAGACAAATACTGTATGATTGCCTTATTATGAATTAAAGATGTTATGTAAAATATATACTATGTAAAATGCAAATATGGGTAGAATTGCATATATAAGACCATTTTTCTTTGAAGCCAAGCAAATGTAATTTAATAGTACAAAATGTTAATAACAGACAAAAACAAAACATAATAAGTGAAAGAGATCAGACACAGGGTACTACATATTGTATTATTCCCTTTATATGAAATGTAAATATAAACAAACTTATAAAGATGAAAGGAGATTATGTAGGTCTGAGGAAGAAATGCTAAGGGGTGTACAGTCTTTCTTTTTGGAGTAATGAAATTGTTCTAAAATTTTTGAGATGATGAATGTACACCATTGTGATTATACCAAAAGTCCTTGATTATATATTTTGGATAGAATAGTCAGAAACAGCAGCTATGTACAGTGGGATACAGATGGATTGAGAGTTGAGGAATTTTCTTGTTCACTTATTTGTCTGTTTTTTGTTTATTATTATTGAAATAATGAAAATGCTCTAATAATGATGGAAGTGATGAATGCACAACTATGTCATTACATCAAATACCATTGAATGTACAGTTTGGACGAATTGTATGCTTTATTGATGTGAATCAATAAAATTGATTTGTTTAAAAAAAAAGAATAACTACCTCCAGTAAAGGTAATTATTTGGGAAATTATAAATTCCATTATGATTATATTTTGTTTCTTATTAAGTAGTTCCATTTTTTAATTCTTATAGCTACTAAAATGCAAAGGCACAAAAAATGATGAATCTGTGGTTGTGGACAAAAAAGGAATAAAGATATAATTTATAACAAGTATAACAAAATGATAGATAACCAAGTGGTATAAGAACTGTGTATGTGTATACAACTGAAATTAATTTGTTATCAAATCACACCTGATATTTATAGAATAAGAATGTTAAATATTTTCCTTGTTTTTGTTTTTTATATAGTTTTTTATTTTTTAAAAAAGATACATAGATTACATAAATGTTACATTAAAAATATAGGTTATTCACATATGCCCTACTCCCAGCCCCTCCCACACTTTCCAACATTAACAGCATCCTTCATTACTGTGGTATTTTTGCTACAATTGATGAACACATTTTGGAGCATTGCCACTAAGCATGGATTATAGTTTCATTGTAGCTTACACTCTCTCCCGCACAATTTGTAAGTTATGACAAGATAAATAATGGCTTCTATCTATCATTCTATCATTTGTTTTGGGACAATTCCCAAGTCCCAAATAAGTCCTCATATTACCCCTGTTTTTCCCTCTCCCTTCCTTCAGAACCTCCAATGGTCACTGCCTCAACATCAATGATAAAAGTCCTTCGATTGCTAGAATCACAATAAGTCTGTACTAGAATACCAGTAAGTCTACTCTAGTCCATTGTTCATTCCCCAATCCTGAGGTATCTGGGATGGTGATGTCCACTCCACCTCTAATTGAGAGGTGGCTTAGATCCCATATGGCAGATGGATGGGACTATCATGCTTAGAGTTGTAGACAATCTCTGTTCCTTGGGATGGTCATTGCCCATCATCATCTCCTTGTTAGTCATCCTGGGTTAGTCCAGTGAACTCTAGAGTAGGTGTTGCAACTCTGTTGAGATTCAGGGCACAGCTGACACATGGAAAGCCCAATGATTTAAGTCTCTTGGACATATACCTAAGATGATAATTTTAACCCCATTGTAATCTCAAAGACAATACATGAAAGGGATATGTAGAAAAAATGAATTAAGACTCAAAATAATATAATTCAAAACATCAAATAAATATGTAAGTAAACATAAACGGAAGAATTTCAGGTCAAAAAAAAAAAAAAAAAAAAGGAAAAGTATAAGACATTCAAAGTCCAAATTGCATAATGGGAGAAGAAAGTCCTGAATTGTCATTAGTTCCTTTAAAGGTAAATGTAATAAACTCACAGTCAAAAGGCAGAAATTGGCAGAATGGATAAAACATCTTGACACAACTATATGCTGCTTATAAGAAATTCACCTTAAAATCAAAGATACACATAGGTTGAAAATGAAAAGATGGAAGAAATATAACATGAATAGCAACTGAAAGAAAAATTGTATAGTTATACTAATATTAGATAAAATAGATGTTAAGTAACAGAAAACTCTCACGAGAGACAAAGAATGTCAACCTATACTGACAAAGGGGTCAATTCAACAAAAAGACATAAAAATTACACACACACAACGACAAAGCCCTAAAATATATATAGCAACTATTGATAGATTTAAAGGTAGAAATATACAGTTTTACATTAATAGTAGAAGACTTCAATACATCACTTTAAAAAATGGCTAGAGTTGAGGAAACAATATTGAAGCATTGCTATTAACCAAAGTCTATAATTTACATTATGCTTTACATTTTGTGCTGGATAGTTCCATAGGCCTTCACAAATGCATAGTATTAATATAATGTGGCAGTCATTGCAATGTAGAGGCATCTAACTGCCCCAAATATGCCCTGTGTTCCACCCATTCCTCCCTCCCCCTCCCTTTTGACCCCCTGGTAACCACTATCTTTATATCAAAGTTACAAGTTACTCCATTAACACAAGACAATAACTATGATAACAATAAATCTACTTTTGTCCATGGTTACATTCTTCTCTTATGTTTGTGCATTCCTCAATATTGATGGGTTTGAGAGATGTCTGCTATGACTGCTGCAGACTTAGGGAGGACTTAGCTATTTTGGGAGAGATGTAAGGAATTATTTTACTTGCAGTTATAGATGCTCCATATTTTGGAGATGGGAATTGTCCATCATCATCTCTTTGTTGTCAAGGACAAGCCCAAAGAACTGCAGAGTAGGAGTTGGAGGCTACTCTGCTGGGATTCCAGGCTCAACTGGCATATAAACAATCTGAAAATTTAAGTCTCTGAGAAATATATGTAACAGCCACATTGAAAATTATAGTTTCAAATAAAAGGAATCAAAGAATCATTATTAAGGGATTTATAAATGAATATAACTAGATTATATTGGGGAAATGGATGGCTATATATTTCCAAATAGGTTCTGCCTAATGGGTGTTGATTTGATTAGGCTGTGTGCCTTGCCTCTGGTGACAGTACTAAAGGCCAAGTCCTCGAAATTAATGCTTGTATTAATACATATGAACCTTACTCCTCTGAAAAAGAAACTTAGTTTAATTATAATTACTGCCTAAGTGTTACCTCCTGAAAACTTCCTTGTTCCTCAAATGTGGTCTCTCTCTAAAACAAACCCAGCAAATAGATTCACTAACTACTTCCAACATGGGACATGACTCCTGGGGATGAGCTTCCTTGGCACTGAGGGATTATTACCAAGTGCTAACCAGCAATGCATTTGGAAAAAGACCTTGACAACAAGGAGGAAACATTAAATAAAAAGAGTTTGTATGGCTAAGAGATATCAAAGTGAGTCAGGAGGTCATTATAATCATTATGTTTATTCAAGTCTCACACAGATTTTACTTACTGCCACACTAAACAAAGCCTAAATATTGATATCACCAGTTCCTGTCATATAGGGCAATAATGCTAGAAAGTTCATTTCTAAACACTAAAAAATTAAAATTCTGAAAGTCTTTTTCAAAGATAAACTGTACTC
Organism: Tolypeutes matacus; assembly: GCA_026826555.1. Classification (NCBI taxonomy): domain Eukaryota; kingdom Metazoa; phylum Chordata; class Mammalia; order Cingulata; family Chlamyphoridae; genus Tolypeutes; species Tolypeutes matacus. The sequence continues at coordinate 1,146,638 of JAKSZT010054130.1, forward strand.
ATGGTAATGATTAAAATTATTTTAAATACTACATAACATCTTAAATACATTTCTATCTTTAATATCAACTCTGATAGCTTTACAAATAAATAGCCTTTATGAAGTAAAGAAGAAAGGTGAAAGAATGGACAGAAATTTGTGGTGTAATATTATATTAGGGAAAGTAAAACTAGATGTATTGACATTTGGAGATAAAATACTTATTCAGAATTATTTCAAGACATGATATTCCATGTATGCTGATAAAACAAATAAACCATTCCTGATGAGATTCTGTTCTTAAGCTAGATTTGAATAAGAATGTTGTCATCACTATCTGTGGATAACCTTAATACCTGAGTGACCAGAAATAACAGTTTGACAACTCTTAGGATGGCCTTGCTCTGAATTCCACAAGCAAATATATAATTAGCATGAACAAGCAGAACCCTTAAAAACAAGTTAAAAATATTTATACATCCTCATTTTAACTTCTCACACCTAAAACTAGACTGTACTTACAGAAATAAAAAGAAAAAAATGTTTTTTTGTGTGGTGACCCTAAAAATTTTGGGAAGTGGCAGTGTGGAAACACTGGTAGTGAATATAAAACATCCAGATATTGCTCCCAAGTAGAAGATGATGATAGAAAATAAATAGTGGGAAGACAGCCATTGAATCAAACATTTCCATGCTACACTAAAATGAGATAAAATTTCAACCTGGTACATTATTAGGTAATACATTGATAAGTTCTGAAAATTAGCAATAGGCGAATAGAGGCATATTTTTATTTGGAAAAGACATTCATTTTAATTAAATATTAAATATAAAAATCAAGAATATATTTTGGATGTTTTTCCAGCTATCTCTTTTCCAATGGTGTCTGTATATCTCTGTTTTTCAGGTTATTAATGAGAACATTCAAGGTGGAGATAATAAAGTGTAAAGCACAGATATCAACAATTTCACTGAATATGGAAGTTCAAAATTGTTTGCTCTATATGTAGTAATTCCAGGAAATAGGAAGAGCCTAACCATGGTGAGATAGGGTAGGCAAGTCTGAAAGTTTTAATTCTGCTCATTGCAGATGGGATTCTTAAAACAGTGAGAAATAATGTGAACATAAAATATGTTCCCCGGAACAAGAAAGTATAAGCAGATGGAACTTCACAGAAGAACTGACACACTATGTTGGGCTCACCAAACCTGACAGAGAATGTACCTGTTACATGAATGTAACCATATACACATGCACTGAACCACACATGCCACCAGCTGCACACAGGTGCCTCTATGCATAATGCCCTCATAGTGCAGAGGATGGCAGATGGCAACATAGCTGTCATAGGACATCACTATAAGCAGAGCAATCTCTGTACTAGCAAAAACAATAACAACAGCATTAACAAACTTGTGAGGCACATCCTAGGAAGGAGATAGAATAGCTATTAGTAAGATAGCTCATGATAGAGCTGGGAAGTGGCAGAGATATAGAAGATATCAATCAAGGACAAATTCTTCAGGAAAAAATACATGGGATCTTGGAGATGATGGTCAATGGTTGTATGGTGATAGGGAGGAGATACCCCATTACTGCTGCCAGGTAAATGAAGAAGAGTGCGGCATAGAATCTCTGTAACATCCAGTCATCAGTGAATCCCATGAGCAAGAATTCCATTATGATGGTTATACTGGTAAATTTCTCAGCCATTCGGATTCTTCATATTTTCTGGACAAAACAGTGTCCTCATTCACAAATTCCATCTTTTCTCTTCTGTTATGAATAGTGTAATTAGGGTTATAGGCCAATATGGAGGCCAATATGGAGTAAATCCAACAAGTAAAATAAGTTTCCTTTTAAATGTGAAAAGTGAGTTAAAATAATATGAATACTAATAAATCTGTCTGTGATTTGGGCATGAATAGCAAAGGGCTACTTCACTTGATGTACTTTTGAAATTTGGAAGGCAGAGGTAATGATTTTGGAGCATATTGTGAATATACCAGAGCAAAATTTCTTTACTAAAATGAATAAAATATTCTTCTTTTCCTAAAATGTTTTTTCTTCTTTTTTAAAAAATCCTTAGTTATGTGTGGCACTGCTCTTAGCACCCTATAGAAAATATTTCGATTTTCCCCAAAATAAGGAAATCTTTTATATATTTAAGATCTGTAGAAAATGATGCAGAAAAGTTGACTGACAAAATAATGAAAATATATATTGGTATATCTTTGGATAAATCCATCCTTAAAACCACTATATGTTGTCTGGATTTATATAAATTTAATGTACCTGTATGTATTTGCACACATCTATGTAATATAGTCATCTATAAATGAATTCCATTTTCATGTGTATGCTTACATTTGAAAGTTCTGTTGGAAAAAAATTCCAAATTTAATATCTAATCCCACTCTTTCCTTCCTTTAAAATTGTGGCTTTGTTCTCTTTGAGCTACAATGGTGTTATTAGTCTTTTGATTACTAAGGGAAAATATCCGTATGAGAGAATCTGAGGATCCTGATTAGAAAATTTTAAGGCATGTAAATAGCAATATGACCCATCTATTCAGTGAAAAAATAGAGAAATCAGATAAATCAGCTTGTCATATACTGACTTGATAAAAAGTACTGATCTGAATTGATTTGAAAATAATCTTAACTATCAAGTATGAAGTGTTGAATCATAAAAACAGAGAGGTACAGCCCTTTAATCAATTCCCACACTTGAGAAAGATTACAGATCAAGAGCCCCTTGAATGAAGGGCAGGTGAGAGCCCCTTGGGGAAGGACCCACTACAATACTAAAATTTCTACTCTTAATCTTCCTCCCAGCCTTCCCCAAAGGGACTTACAATGTTTTTATGAAGTTGACTGTGCATTGGGGTAAAGGAAGTGAGCAGATGTTTTGGGGAATTATTAGACAGTGGCTCAAAAGTGATAATTATTCTAGGATGCCCAAAACCTAACTGTGTTCCACTAGTCAGAATAGGGGTTTATGAAGTTCAGGTGATCAATGGAGTTTAGCAGAGTTCCATGTCACATTGTGTCCAGTGTGCCCCCATACTCATTTCTATAGTTATCCCCCCAATTCCAGAATGCCGAATTGGGATAGATATATTCAGCAATGTCAGAAACCCACCATTGGTTCCCTGGCTTGTGAAATGAAGGCTATCATGGTAGGAAATGCCAAGTGAAAACCACTAGAACTGCCTCTACCTAGCAAAATAATAAATTAAATACAGTCCCACATTCCTGGAGAGATTGAAGTGATTAGTGCCACCATTAAGGCCTTGAAGGATGCAGGGGTGGTGTCAATGTCAAAAAGAGATGCTAGGGAAGCGGCTGTGGCTCAATCAGTGGGGCTCCCGTTTACCATATGGGAGGCCTCGGGTTCGGTTCCCGGGGCCTCCTGGTGGGGGCAGGCCCGCCCGCACGGCGTGGTTGGCTGACCCAGCGAGCACAAGCAGCAAGGGGGGGATAAATGAATAAATAAATAAAATCTTTAAAAAAAAAAAAAAAGAGATGCTAACTGGAGCCTTTTGTAGGTCTGTATTGAAGAATCACAGGACAGACCCTTAGGCTTTTGAAGAAAATCACTGCCATCCTCTGCAGATAACTACTCTTCTTTTGCAAAAATTCTTTTGACCTCCAGCTGGGGCTTATTAGATAATGGACACTTAACCATTGTCAACCAAGTTACCATAAGTTCCAAGTTTCCCTTCAAGAGCTGGTCTGATACACCAAACCATAAAGCCGAAAACACATGTAAGCATTCCATAATAAAATGGAAGGAGTCCAGGGCTTTCAGCAGGTCCTAAAGGAAAAAGTAAGTTACATGAGGATGTGGCCAAATACACATTGTCCATTCTCCTGGCACATTACCTGAGAAAGAGATTTCTCAGTCCACATCTATGGCTTCTTGGGGAATTCATTAAAATATTTTGAGGCCTGTTTTACAGATGGTTTGCACAATATATAGGTACCACATGAAAGTGAAGAGTTGCAGCACTACAGTCCCTTTCTGGGACACTTCAGAAGGACATTAGTGAAGAGAAATCCTATCAGTGGGCAGAGTTTTGAGCAGTGGACATGGCTGTTCACTTTGTTTGGAAGAAGAAATGGCTGGAGTTGCATTTGTGTCTTGATTCAATGGCTGTGGCCAATGTTTAGTCTAGATGGTCAGGGATTTGGAAGGGATATGCTTGAAAAATTGGTGCCAACCCTCTCTCTAAGCCAAACTCAGCATATGAATGCATTATTTTCCTTCCAGCATGGGACATGACTTCCAGGGATGAGCCTCCCTGGCACCAAGGGATTACTACCAATTGCCAACTGGCAATGTGACTGGAAAAAGACATTGAATAAAAGGGGGAAAAGGTAAATATAAATGATTTTATATGGCTAAGAGACTTCAAAATGAGTTGGGAGTTCATCCCGGAGGTAATGCTTACACACATCTCAGTAGGATCTCATAGAATTCCAAAGTGAATATCACCCCAATAAGTGGGGCTCCTGAGGGCTCTGGAGACACCCAGGCCAGGAGTTTGGTGCCTTACCAGTGGGCCCTACTTTGGAGTTTGTGCTCCTCATAGTGACAGAGTTGGACTCAACTATGTCCTCCCTGCACATGGCTCATCTGTCCCTTCTATTCAATCCTATACTTGCTTCTGGAGTTTGTAGGTGTACATCCAGAGACTTGAATCTTTGGGCGGTCCATGTGCCAGCTGGGCCAGGAACCTCAGTGGAGCAGCAACTCCTACTCTACAGCTCATTGGACTCAGCCAGGATAACTGGGAGGGAGATGATGATGGACAACAGCCATCCCAGGGAATGGAGAGTGTCTGCAGCTGCAGGCAAGATAATCCCATCCATTTTCCCAAGGGGATATAAGCCCCCTCTCACTTGGAGGTGGAGTGGACATCACCATCTCAGACTCCAGGATTGAGGGAAGAGCTATGTGTTAGAGTTGACTTACTGGTATTCTGTTATAGACATATTGTGATTCAAGCAATGGAAGAAATTACAACATTAATGTGGAGCCAGTTGCCACTGGATGCTTTGGGGGCAGGGAGAGGAAAAAGCAGGTTTAATACAGGGGATTTTTCCAGACTTGGGATTTATCCTGATTGACATTGCAAGGACAGATATAGACCATTTTATATCATCATATAATATGCAGAACTGTGTGGGAGAGAGTGTGGTCTACAATGTGAACTACAGTCCAGGCTTAATGGCCAAGCCCCAGGATGTGTTTATCAATTGCAATTAATGTGCCACACTAATGAAGGATGTTTATGTGGGAGGTTGTGGGAAGTGTGGGAGGTGGGGCATATGGGATTCCTATATTTTTGTGTAACATTTGTCATCTAAGTATCTTTTTTAAAAAAATAAAAAATAAAATAAAATCCCATTAACTTACAGAAAAAAAAATTGGTGCCAAGGAGGTCTGGGGGAAAGATATGTGGATTGACCTTTCTGATTGGCAAATATCATGAATATATTTGTGTCCTATGAATACTCATGAGAGGGTGACTTCAGCAGAGGAATATTTTAATAACCAACTGGATAAGATGAACTGTTCTGTGGATACCAGTCAGCCTCTTTCCACAACCACTTCAAAGGGCTCATGAACCAAGTGGCCATGGTGGTAGTGATGGAGGTTATTCATGGATACAGCAACATGGACTTCCATTCACCAAGGATGACTTGGCTACAGCCACTGCTGTAGCTAACAGTCCCCAATAGGGCACCATAACCTGAGGTGGTCAGTTTACTACCTGATGGCAGATTGATTATATTGGACCACTTCTGTCATGGAAGGGGCAGTTTTTTGTTCTAACTGGAATGGACACATATGCCAGATATGAGTTTGGACTTCTGGCATCCAATGGTTCTTCCAAAACTACCATCCTTGGGCTTACACTTATTTACTTTCAGAATATTCCACACAGCTTTGCTGCTGATTAAGGAACCCACTTCACAGCAAATGATATACCAGAAATGGGTTGACTTTTATAATGGGAATTTATTAGGTTATAGTTTACAGTCCTGAGGCTGTAAAATGTGAAAATGTTCAAATCAAAACATCATCAGAGAAGCCATCTTACTGAAGGTCCACTGTGTGTGATCAGGCATATGGCAACAGCATCTAAAGATGCTTTCTATCCAAGTTCAGCTGTGAATGATCAGGTGTGTGTCATGGCATAATGGTGACTCTGCCCAAATCAATTCAACAAGTGAAACTCTCTCTCAGAACTCAGCTGTGGATTGTCAGGTATATGGATCATCTCTCGCCTCCCCACATGCCTCTCTCCCAGCCTCTCAGGGTTTCTCTGTCTCTGCTCCTTTTTCTGCGTGTCTCTGTTTTCTACCTACCCTGGGTCACATGTCTCTGAAGCAGTCCAATAAAAGTCCTCCTGACTGAATCAAATCCAATCAAAGGATGCCCCCCACCACAGTGATAGATTTAACTCCAAGAACATGATCTTTTCCGGGAGCGACCAAAAGCTCCAAACTGTCAAAGGTAGCTACAAAGAAAACACCAATAATTCAAAATGGAGTAAATAAGACAGTCGGCACTCTGATAAAATGTAATAAGTGCACCCTTTAATTTTAAATTATGAAAAAAATTGACCATTCCATTTTTATTTTTAAAAAACCACTGTAGTATCAAACATTGTTGCTGAATGTCAAAATACAGTGATAAAAATATATATTGGAATCTACGTAATACAGGGTAATCCAAGTTCAAAGTAAAACAATAACATGTATGTGACTACTTCTTCCAATAATAAGAAAAAGCAATATAAAAAGCAATCTTCTGCATCAACTAGTTAGAAACAGAAAGTGGAAGAATAAAATGAAAGAAATTGAAAGCAAGAAATAAGGAAATAATAACATGCCTATTAGGCAATTAGAAAAGGATAGCAAAAATAATAATTATGAGTTGATTCTTGGGATGAATCAATAATATAATGATATAGAGTAAACTTCCATCTAATCTAATCAGGGGGAAAAAACTAGAAATTGAAAATGTAGAATGACCTATTTATATGGAGGAAATATAGTTTTCAAAGGGCTTACAGATTTCACAGAGATATTAATTTCTTCACCTTTTTATAGAGCAATCAGATAAATAAATCAATCATATTTTATATGTACAGTCAATGAATATATCCACAAGAAAGTGCACCCAGATCGAATCATGGGATGTCTCCCCCATCCAATTAAGTCTCGTGACATTTTGAAGTGAATACTGCTATGAGGTAGCCACTTTTGTGACTTGTCAAAATATCAATTACCTTGATCTCTGTTTGGTACTCCTTATTTTTTTTTTTTTTTTTTTTTTATTATGGGTAAAAATCAAAATTCTCACAATACATACAAACATTTGTAAAATGATATATAAATATATATGCATATATGTGTTTTTGCTTACAAAAATGTTATTTTATATATATATATATACATATATTTTAAGAGGTGCTTAGATTACCTAAAATATTATACGGAACCCACTCGGATTCCCATGTTGCCCACTTCCCAGACCTCCCACCACATCCAACACAAACATCTCCCATAGTGTGGCCCACCAACCTCAATGAACTTACACATCCTTATTAATAGAATTACATCAACAGTCCTCTTTTGTGTCTGCATTATTTCACTTACTATAATGTCTGTGAAATTCTTTCATTTTGTTCCTTGCAGGAATTTATCCATTGCATCTAACTTTTTAAAATTAAATTTATTTTTTTTTAATTAATGAAGTTGTAGGTTTAAAGAAAAATCATGGAAAAAATACTGCATTCCCATATACACCCTATTTTAACTTTTGAAATGTTTTGGCATAACGATGTTAATAAGATTCTTGGTATTTCTTTATTCCCTCTTTAAAATTATTTAACTTCTCATTTCTGATATTGGATACTTTTGAAATCCTTCCCCTGGTAAAGAGTAATCTTCTGTAAATCTAAATTTTGACTTTGTTAATCACTCTATTTAACATTATTTTCTAATCCATGAGTTTATAGATTTATCTTTTTCTTTTATTTTTTCTTCTACTTTCTAGAGTTAATTTGCTTTTTCTTTACCGTCTTACTTTTAAGATGGGTGCTTATGTTTTTTGAGGATTCAGTCTTTTTTCTTTGCCATTGCATTCATTTAAGGCTCTACAATTTTCTCTTAATAAAATATTATCTGCACCTGAAAATGTTTATGCATTATATTTTCTTTATCCATCATTCCAAAATATATTCATTTTCAACTTTAAACCATTTCTCTTTAAGCCATGAATTTGAAAGATTTATTGTTTTTCTCCAAATGTATAGAAATATTAAATGTATATTTCTGTCATTGATTTCTAAATTAATTCCATAGTGTTAGAGTACAGCATATTTTACTTCAATTTGTTTTGTGTCTCATTATATCATCAGGTGTAGCTGTTATCTTTATGATGATTATATCAAGTTTGTTAACAATGTATTCACATATTCCATATCTGTCTGAATTTTTTAGATAGGGAAGTAGATTTTTCTTTACTAAGATGTGTGCCAAAATTCCCCAATCTTATGGATTTCTCAACTTTAATTTTACTTTTGCCTAATATATTTGAAAATAATATTAGGTTCACTAAATTAAAAGTTGTTAATTATTCCTTGTGCATTGAACTTTATCATTATTAAATGTCTCTCTTCATCTTTTGTAATGCTTCTTTTCTTTAAAATATACACTGTCAAATATTATTATAGCCATTGAAAGAATCTCCTGCTTTATGATTCTATGGTAGATAACTTTGAATCTTTTGCTTTCATCCAATTTCTATCTTTATATTTGAAATGTCAAAATTATAAATGGCATATTAAGTTTTTCATTTTCCAGACTGATAATTATTGATCTTTATAAGTTGGTGATACATTTAATATATTTATGAATGCTGTCAAATTTGAATCTACCATATTACTGTGGGAATTTTACAAATCTTTTCTAAAATATTTGCCCATTTTATTGGGTTGTTCTCCTTTTAATAATTGAGTTTTAAATATTTTTTAAGTTTTTTGTTGGATGTATGTTTTCCAAATTGTTTCCTACCACATGTTCCTTGTTTCTAAATTTTCTTGTGTCCTTTTTATGCTAATATCACATGGTCTGGATTACTGTAGCTTAATAATAATTTTTTGAAATAAGATTGTGCATATCCTCCTAAATTTTTCTTCTTCCTCTTCAAAATGGTTTTGGCTAATCTACATCCTTTGTCTTTTCATACAGATGTTAGAAACAACTTATCAATATCAACAGAAAGTATACAGAAATTTTCAGGAGATTGCATTGTGCTCTTGCAAGGTTTCTGGTGAAAAATTCATTCCATTCCCATTCTCTTTCCCCAAATTTTGCTGAGGTTCTTTTTTTTTTTTTTTTTAATGATGATTTTCTTAATGTCTCACAGTGAGCTTTAGGAGTACAAAAACTCAAAAAGGGGAAAATTTTCTCAGAATACAATGCTTTTAAATTAAATACAATCTCAGATCATACTGGAGAAAGGATATATGCTGCCCAGAGAACACACCAAGAACAACACAACCAAGACCATCATTTATAATTTTAAAGCATCACCATTTGTGGCTAAAATTGTATCTGAACAGCACTTCAGTTTTACTGTAAGACAGAAAGGGCTGAATAAATTAGTATCAATTACAGTGTTACAATTTGCATTTCTCATCTGCTCTTTTCCCTTTCTCAAGTGAAATGATTAAATGGGGGTCAAGGTTAAAGTAAGAAGAAATACTGTTATGTATTCAAGCTTCAAAAAGTTATAGCCAGGGAATTGAATTTTTAAAATGCCATTACAAGGGTCCAGCCTGAAAAGACTGTCTGAGATCGTCTATTCTACTATAATCTTAAAAGCATCTAATCTTAAAAGAATCTAATTTCTTTTCAAATATTGTCCTCCTAATCCCAAAAACTGCCCAGAAAATTCCCTGTAGCTAGAAGTGTTATTTTCTTAAGGGTGTCTTTGCCAACAAACAATCCTCAGAACACTTAGCTTAAAACACAGAAGATACACACACACACATATGTATATATATGTTATGTATTTTGCTTAGGAGGGAAGGGCAGGAATGGAGGAAGCCACACCTCACAAGAATCACTTCACATATTTAAATGCATTATAATAATTTAAAAAGCCTAACAAATCATGTTATATATTTTCTTAAAGGCAGGTTATGATGTATGTAAATGCTGAAGAATGCATATATCCGATTAACGTTTGAAGAAAGGCAAATAACGTTTTTGTAAGCAAGTGCACATATATGCATATATATTTATATATCATTTTACAAATATTGGTATGTATTGTGAAAATTTTGATTTTTACCCACAATAAAAAATAATTTTTTAAAAAAAAAGGCAAATTTGTATCCAAGAAAAGCAGTAACCCCTTCCTCCACCCTCTATTCTTTGGCATCAACATCCAGAGATTTGCACCAATATAATCCTTAAATTAAGCTACAAGGGGAATGCGTGAAAGGAATAATTGCCTTTTAAGGAGTTCTACTTAAACTTGCAATACTTTAGAAAGTCCCTATTTACTGATGTAATTTATACTGACCCGTTTACCTCCTCACTTTAGGTTGCTGCTTACTTTCCATACTAAGAGATCAGAACCCACATCCGTGATTTGTGGCACCAACCCTGGAACTGTGGAGTGGATGCGGGTTAGCGAGATAACTTTTATTTTTAATAGTCGCGTGCTACCTAATCTTGTTTAAATTATCTTGTTACAGTACTCTGGGCGAGATTATGATTTGAGGGTGCTCTGTAATTCTTTGTTCTCCAAGACCGCTGCTCCTTAAGGCCCAGCATATCTTCCCTACCTCCCACCACCGATGATTAAAACCTTAGTTCAGTTCCAAATGCTTCTTTCCCACCTTCGGACAAGTCCAGGGACCGCAAGCCGTCAGAGGGCTGCATTCTTTACCTGTAAACCAGACTGCGGGGAAACGAAGTCCGTTCCCTCCTCCCAGGGACCCCGTTTCCTCCCCACGAAGGCGCCTGGGTGGCTCCGGCCACACAGCCCCGACGATCGGTCGGTACCGTGTGTGCTGGGCTCCCCCGACCCTCCCGGGCGCCGCAGGCGCTCGACACAGCGCCCAGCGCCTCCTCCCGCCAGACAGCCGCGCGGTGCCCTGCTAGGCCCCCGGACGGGCAGGCGGGCGGAGGGGAGCTCTCCCCGAGGACCCCCGCGCGGTGGCCCATGCCAAGGAGGCTCTTCGCCGGGACGCCGCGGCAGGGTCGGCACTGAGATCCTGAGCCGCGTCCCCTCCGGCCTCCTCGGCCGTCTCCTGGCACAAAATGGAGCAGACCCGCGCACCCCCGAGAGGGGGCTTCGGCAACACTTAGGCGCCCCCTCCTCCAGCCCGGAGCCCGAAGGCCGCGAACCGGGGTCGGCGTGGCCCACGTCCCGCTGCTCCTCCGCCAGGCGCAAAAAGAGCGCGCGCCCGCTCCCCGACCAGGCCACGGCAAGCAGGCGGGCAGGAAGTGAAGGCGCCTGGCAACCGCGGCGCTGGCAGCAGCGACGGTTCCGGGTCTGAGTTTTCTTTTTTCTTTTTTTTTTTTTTAATTACAATTCAGTATATTAGAATAAACTGAAGAAAAGCTAATGACAGAAAAAAAATTCTTAAAAGTATCCAGAAGAAAAAATTCATAAAGACAAAATAAGTCACGAATATATAATGATACGTCCAAAATGTTGGAAGGAATTTATAAAACAAACCTGCCAGGTTAAAATTCTGAGCCCCGAAAAATAATCTTCAAAAAACAGAAATCAAAATAAAGACCTTAAAAATGAAATAAAAATTGCGAGAACTTTCGTGAGATACAGGACAGAAAGAATAATAGTGTGTCTTAGTCATAGCATAGGTTGAAAACTCCTTTCATCATGGAAATGACTCAGATATTATGTTTATCTACCAAAACCCAGCTGAAACACCTAAAATATTTCTCACAGTCATGAGAATTTTAGTAAGAAAGTGAGTTGAATATTCTTAAGCAGACATCAACTGCATATTTAGGAGGAACATTCACTTGAAAGAAATGATGCAAGAGAAGATTCATTTATAAAACCTTAAGAAACATGAATTGGTCAGGAAGAAATTTATAAGAAAAGAATAAAATTGTCTGATTCTTGAAATATGCTAGAACATTCTTGAGCAATGATACATCGTCCTTCTGCTGGAAAGAAACCCTTATTTTCTTAATGAAAAAAAATGTAGATATAGCCAATAAATCTCTGAAGAATAAGAAAAATGAAGGAGAATTTGCTCCAACAGTTGATAAAATGTAGTATAAATAATCAGTGACTACAGTAGAGTAGTTTGGAATGCAAATAGGAATATTCATGGAAAAGAACATATTTATTTATTATGATTCCAATATTTGTGGAAATATAATACTGGGTGATCATTTTCTATTGATTAATACATATATGATCTACATGTTATTTCACATACCAGGTTACTAGAACAAAGTGATAAACTTAGTTGTTTCTGTTTTTTTATTTTATTTTTAAGAAATAAGAATTCTCAAGGAAAGTATATGAATCCTTCGAAACATTGGTATAAGGCAGGTATTTCTAAGTCTTAATTATAACAGAAAGTAAATCTAGATATTCACAACTAAATAAAAACATGATTTTTGTAAGGAGAAAATAAAGAAATATTTAAAACTGGAAATAGCTGTAAATATTTGCAACTCAGTTCACGGGTGAAAGGCTTAAAGGTTCTTATAAAAAATACTGACATTGAGAAGGAAAAGAACAATAGCACAACAGAAAAAGAGAAAACTATATGAAGAACGATTTCACCCATATTAAATACATATGACCTGATCCTTGAATATATATATGAAATTTTAAACGTATTAATAATGAAAATGATAACTAAAGAATCAAAACTTCTCACCATCAGATTTGTAAAATCAAACATTGTGAAAGTGATCTCTCTTAATGAGTTATAGGGAAATGCCACCCTTATATGACCATTGGTCATTATATATGGCTGCAGGCAGTGCAAAATTTTGCAATTTTGAAGAATAATTTTTAGTATCTATTAAATGTATTAATGCATTTTCTCTTAGAACAACAATTGTACTTCTAAGAATTAATCATATATAATTGCTCACATTCATACATACTTATTCATGCAAACATATATATACACATACAGACTCATGTTTAAATGTTTTTAAAAGTTTATTTCTTGTAGTAATGCTTGAAACAGCAGAAACTGGAAATAGCCAGACTGTCCAATACTAATGATCTTTTAAAATATAGAAAATCCATAATTTTTGATGATGAATATATGCTTTCTTTACGTTGTTATCAAATATACAGCAAGATATATATTTCTGAATATTTGCCTTTTATATGGTTTTGATTTTTGAAATATGTAACATAGTTCATTTTTAGAAATAAGATAAAATAATGTGAATTAAATTACATAATAATATAATGATATGTATTATATGAAATTGTGCTCCACAAAGTTTGAGTCAAAGGTACTTGGAAGAAAGTGCTTTAGAGAGCTTCTGAGTTTTTTCAGTGAGGCCAAGGAATCTTCCTCAAGAAAGTGATGCATGAGGTAATATCCTGAAGAACAAGTGCACAACCAGACTGCTGGGGTCAGGAATGAAGAGCACAGTCAAATATTTCTGGAGGAAAGAGCATGGCAAGTATGTGCTGGTATGACAATGTAGTGTGGCATTAACTCTGAGGACATTAGGGAGCATGAAGATAAGTGAAGTATGCAGAGACACTATGTCAGTATGAGTGATTTAGTTTACATTCTTAAAGCAATGTAAAAGGTGTTGATCCTGTTGTAATAAGAAAGGAGACATGATCTAATTAATATAATAACAGGTTCCCTTTGTTTGGGACATGGAATATAGTTTGGAAGTGTCTTACTCTTTCTGTGGGGAGTTGGTAACTAAACAGTTTGCTCAGGCTCCAGATAAAGGAGGCCTCAGGGGTAAGTTCCCCTAGGAGTGTCTTGGGGGAAGTTTCCCCAGCCCTGCAGGGAAGGATACTGGACTTGGCTTCAATGAAGCAGTCACAATGAGAACATTTATTATTTACAAGTTCTCAAGCCCAGCAGATCTACCAGAGAGGTTCAGGCAGAAGTCCTCTTCATCCCAGAGCTTAGCAGAGGGCTAGCCTGCACATGGGCAAACAGTTTCTCTGTTTAAGGGGAGCTGAGGATGAGGTGATTACTTTTGCATATTTTTGTCTTATTGGGTCTTTCAAGTGACTTTAGCAGCAAGGGTCCTTGACCAATTGGGCCATAGGTTAAGTTTACTGCCCAGCCTCCAGGGAGGGACAGCTTACCTGTCCTAACCTAGCCTTGGATGGGCCTAGACAGCAAATAAATGATGTTCTGACTGCTCCCAGGATAAAGGATACTGAGATGCCAAGGCTGAGACTGAATTACTTGAACAGAGGAAATGTTAAATGTTACAGGGAAGGCTCAGCTCAGATATTTAAGCATTTGAGTAGAGTAGTGGGTAGGAAAATGCCAAAGAGTGCACAGAGAAGAAACCCAGTCCTTAGTCAGCCACTCTAAGATGTAGGATCCATCCATGAGGACAGATTGAAACCATTTTTTTTAGTGTGGGAATGTTGGAGAAAACTTGGGTTCGATGTAGGTATTTTTTCTATTTGTGTGGTAAGGTGCATATGTCCTCTTGAATCCTCCCCAAATTATTAATGTAAATGCAGCAGGTGGTTCCCTGAAGGAAGCAGACCCCACACTGCCTGGCTAGTATGCAGTCTAAAGCCAGACAGTGCTCTAGGGCCCTTTGTGCTGGGGACTCATGGGATTGCTGCATTAGGGCTAAAGTTTCTTAGAGGTTTTGCAAGGAGATAGCTAGAATGGCAGGAAAATTGGTGTTAGCCTGTATGTGTACCCAGTGTGGAAGCATCTAACACTGTCCCAGTGAGGGATAGCAGTAGGCCTATTCCCAATGTCATAGGAATTAATAATATTACATCAGAGACATATGGGTGTAATCTGCTGTAGTCCTTCTGGTGTTATCTGGAGTGGAAGGCTAAATGAGACCCGGGTGCATTGGTTAGAGCAAATGAGGCTCCCCGGGCACAAATATACAATATCAGGATGAAATGAATGAATGGGCCAACTGATCTTCTTTCATAAATCTTCAAATTGGAATTGGATCTGTGATCCATGAGCTTTAAGTATGATATATTTTGCTCACCCACAACTCCAGTATTGCCCTAGCAAAAGGAGGGGACATAGAGCTTTAGGAGAGATGAAGTGACAAAGAGAAAACTTAAAGATGCATGCATCAACATTATCCCAATGACTCAGATTTGGGAAAGAATACTACCTTTAGGAGGTAGCTGGGAGGACATACAGAAGTTGCTGTTCACTGATTCAGAATGTTTCACTGCTGTTGCAAGAGTTTGTACAAAATTTTGATGTTCTGATGGATGTGGAAAGTTTAAGAAAGAGGGATGGCATAAATTTTGCATTTATAAATACAGGTAATTTTGACAATAGTATTCATGAATGTATAATGCTTTGAAAAGGAAAACTAAGGCACTCAGAAAAAAACATTTAGTATAGTTTTAATATAATCTATACAATCATATATCACAATTTAATCTGATAAAATTTTCAAACATTTGCATATGCCACAAACTGATATCATTCAATTCTCTTATCATTTAAAAGAATGTGTGCAAAATCTTGGTTGCTTAAAACAGTTCTTCATAAAATCTAATCTGTGTACCAATCACATGGGGGACCTGGATAAATGCAGATGGTTTCTGATCTAAAATGAATCAATAAAGCCCAGAAGGTGATAGTGGAGCAGGAGGCAAGAAATGGATATTCTCATATTCATTTTCAATTATGATAATTGTTACCTAACAATAACAGAAAGTGTGTGCTGAGAAAAAAAAATATCGTCTTTCTTCCAAAGATGGATTATCTCGTTGGATTTTCAAAGTAAATCCCCAAGATAAATATTCTAGTTAATACATATTTTGTAGATAACTAAACTGAGGGAGTAAGTAGCTTTCCTACAGTTATAGTAGTCAAGTGATGGGTATGGTTTTGAACAAAGCAGATTGACTGAAAAGACCAATATCCACATGTGATTGTTTGCAGGTGTATATACCCCAGAAAATATGTTCTTAAACTTAATCCAATGCAGTGTGTGTGAGCTCATTGTAGATAGGGCCTTTTAATGAAGTTAATTCAGTTTAGATGTGGCCCAGCCCAATCATTATGGTCTTAATCTTATTACTGGAGTCCTTTATAAGCAAACTGAAACTCAGAGAGAGATACCACAGAAGGAGCAGCCATAAGCTGAATGTCAAGAGAACCCAGAAGAGAAGAGAAACCAACACTTTTATGTGCTTTGCCATGTAACAAACTTAGGACCAAGAACTGTCAGCAGCCAGCCTCATAGGATGATAGTCTTTGGAAAAATGCATCCCCTTGATGATGCTTTGATTTTGACTTCTATCTTAGCCTCAAAAGTGTGAGCTAATAAATAAATTCTCATTGTTTAGCCCAACCCATTTCATGGTATTAACTTGAGCATCCCAGGAAAACTAACAAAGATTTTGGTACCAGAAGTGGGGCACTGCTATTTGAAATGTAAATAATGTTGTTAATGGATAGAAGCTTAAAGAACTGTAATGCACTTGATAGAAAAAAAGTGTAGATTGGGTTGAAGACTGTTGGTATAAATTTGAATGCTAAAGGGACATCTGATAAGGATGTAAATCAATATTATGAACGAGTTATTGGAAAGTAGAGCAAAAGTGATCCTTGTTTGACATTCAGAGATAACTTGGCAAAATTGAGTTCTGATGTCAGATGGAAGGCAGAACTTAAAGTGATAAACTTGGAAATTTCTAATCTAAGTGTGCACTGTGCAGCCCGGTTTCTTTTCCAGCTTGTAGTGAGCTGAGAGATTATAGATTTACAGTTCTTTTTATTTAATGGAATCCTTAATAATGTTCCCCAACATTTCATTATTTATATCCTCTCTCAATTTTTCTTTGTCAGCCCAGCTAAAGGTTTATCAATTTTATTGATCTTTTCAAAGAAATAGTTGTGCTTTTTTTATTCTGTTGTTTTTGTTTGTCATTTTGTTTTCTATTTCATGTATCTTCATTCTCTTCTTTTGTTATTTCCTTTCTTCTGCTTGCTTTGGGTTTAGATTGCTCTCTTTTTTCTAGTTCTTCCAGATTTGAGGTCAGTTTTCCAATTTGAAGTCATCTTTTTTTGATGTAAACATGTAGAGATATAAATTTCAATCTCAGAACTGCCTTCAAGGCATCCTATAAATCTTGGTATGTTGAATTTTAATTTTCATTCTTCTCAAGATATCTCCTCATCTTGCTCCTAATTTTCTTTTTAACCCATTGTTTGTTTAGGAATATGTTGATTAATTTCCACATATCTGAAAAATTTCCATATCTCCCTTTGTCAATGATTTCTAGCTTAATTCCATTGTGGACAGAAAATGTACATTGTATGTTTTCAATAGTTTTGAATTTATTGAGTTTTGAATTTATAGACATATTGTCTGTCCAGGAGAATGATCCACTTAAGAGGAATGGGTATTATGTTTTTTGTTTGGCAAAGTGTTCTAGATATGTCTGTTAGGGCTAGTTGGTTTTTAATATCATTCAAGTGCTCTACTTCCTAATTGATTTTCTGATTACATGTACTATCTATTACAAAGAGTGGTGTATTAAAGCCTCCTACTAATAGAACCATCAATTTCTCCCTTCAAATCTCTCAGTATTTGCTTCATATATTTTGGGGTTCTGATGTTATGTTCATATGTATTTATAATTGTTACATCTTCCTGTTAAATTGTCCCTTTTATCTGTACATAATAATCATCTTTGTCCCTCCTGTTTTTTGACTGAAAGTCTATTTTATCCAATATTAATATAATCATCCTGACTGTTATGGTTGCTACTTCCATGACATAATTTTTCCCATCTTTTCACCCACAACATATTTGTATTTTTTTTAATTTAATGTGAGACTCTTGCAGACAGTGTATAGTAGAGTCATGTTTTTAAAATCGATTTTGCCAATCTCTGTCTCTAGAGAGTTTATTTCATTTATATTTAAAGTTACTACTGATAATACAAGGCATTTTTGTCATTTTGCCCTTTAGTCTTTGTAAGTCTTAGACCATTTTTCCCTCACTTCTGTTAATGCCACTTATATATTTATTTGACTTTTTGTGTTGTACCATATTGCATGATTTCAAACTTCTATCTCGATATGTTTTTTCAATATCTTCCTTGTGGTTACTATGGGGTCACCATTAACATCTTATGTATATAACAATCATATTTGAATTCATACCAACTTAATTTTCATAACATGTACATATACTTTTCCTGTACCCTCTGTCCTCCATTGTTGATACTTGTTACCACCTATACCATTGTACGTTGCATGTCCAAAAACATAGATTTATCATAAATTTGGATGCATTTGCATTTTAACACCTGAAGGAAATAAGAAGTGGAGTGAAATATGGAAAAATATAATAAAATAATACTGGTATTTATAATTCCCCTAGTTTTTATATTTATCACAGGTCTTTATTTCTTTGTAACCTTGAATCACTTTCTAGTGATGTTTACTTGAATAACTTCCTCTAAAATTTCTTGTAGGACATGTCTTGTGGTTATGAACCCCCTCAGTTTTTGTTTATCTGAGAATGTCATCTCCCTCTCCTTTTTCAAAATATTTTTTTAATTTTTTATAAGAAACTTAGATCACAAAAATGTTACACAACAAATATAAGGTATTCCCATATGTCCCGCTCCCTACCCCTCCCACACTTCCCACATTAACAACATCCTTCACTAGTGTGGTACATTTGTTAAAATTGCTGAACATATATTTAAGCATTGCCACTAAGTGTGGATTATAGTTTACATTATAGTTTAAACTCTCTCCGGCACATTTTTGCAAATTATTACAAGTTATACAATAGCTTGTATCTTTCATTACAATGTCATTCAGGACAGTTCCAACGTCCCAGAAATGCCCCCAAATTACACAGATTTTTCCCTTTCCCTCACCGCAGAACCTCCAGTGACCACTCCCTCCACATCCATGATAAAATTTCTTCCATTGCTAGTATCACAATGAGTCTATGGTAGAACAACTGTAAATCTACTCTAGTCCATCATTCATTCCCCAGTTCTGAGGATTCTGTGATGGTGATGCACACTCCAACTCTAGCTGAGAAGGGGTTTAGATTCCATTGGGCAGATGGATAGTACTATCTTGCTTGCAGTTGTGGACTCTCTCTGTTCCTTGGGATGGTGATTGTCCATCATTATTTCCTTGTTTTTTGTCCTGGGTGAGTCCAATGAACTGGAGAGTAGCTATTGCATCTCTGTTGAGATTCAAGGCACATGGAAAGCCCAAAGAATTAAGTGTCTTGGACATATACCTACCAACTCTCGTACTAATTATAGGTTCAAATAGAGGGGCAGCAGAGCCATGTTTAGGGAAACCACAACTCCAACTCTTCCACACTGGGGAGTTTAAATTCCAAAGTCAGGCCCACTGGCAGGGTGCCAAAATCCTGAGCTGTCTGCACTGTCTATAGTGTCTGGATGTCTCCAGAGCCCTCAGGAGCCCTGTTATATGAGACAATCTTTACTTTGGCAGTCGAGATCCTGCTGGGATGTGCATAAGTTTAACCTCTGGGATGAACTCCTGACTCACTTTGAAGTCTTTTAGCCATACAAACTCATTTGCCTTTGCCCCTTTACTCTTTTGGTCAACGTCTTTTTCCAGTTGTATTGCTTGTTGGTGCTTCATAGTAATCCCTAAGTGCCAGGGAAGCTCATCTCTGGGAGTCATGGCCCATGCCAGGGCAGCAGGCAATGCATTTATATGCTGAGTTTGGCTTAGAGAAAGGCCACATTTGAGCAACAAGGGGGCTCTCAGGAGGTAACTCTTAGGCAAACTATAATAACAGGCTACGATTCAATTTCAAAAGAAAAGGTACTTGTGTTGATGTCTTTGAGTTTCTCCTGTTTACAGTTTGGTGAGTTTCTTGTATATTCATACTCATATTTTTGTCAAATTTGGGGAGATTTCAGCCATTGTATTTTCAAATATTCATTTTTTCCCCTTGCTACCTCTCTTCTTTATCTGGGACCCTATAGTGCATATATTGGTGTACTTGACTGTCTCCCATAATTCTCTTATACTCTGTTTACTTTTCTACATTATTTTTCCTTTTCCCCATCCCCCCAACTGGATAATTTCAATTATCCTATCTTCATATTTACTGTTTCTTTCTTTTGCCTGATAAAACATGCTTTTAGGCTGGGTTCAAGTGGGCTTGCAAACATGCCTCAGTTTGTGTTCTAATTTGTCCCATGTCCTTGTTCCCCTGAGGCTAATATATATCATGGGAAATAGTTTTCAAAAATCAATTGTTCCAATTGGGAAGATGGTATCAGATTAGCCAGGCAAGGCTCAACTTTGTCACAAAAGCAATGGCAAAAGAACCAAAAGCTTTCCATGATAACTGCTTTGTGGTTCAGCAAACCAGGACAGTGCTTCACAACTCCCAGAAGGGTAAGGGACAAAGAGATGAAAAACCTGAAACAACAAACTGAATTGCCACAAATCTGACTGGTGGGAAAGGCTCCCCTCTCCCACCCCAAGTTCTTATGTGGGGGTAAAATCCCTGGCATATTGTGGAGCACATGTCTTCCTACCTGTCAACTGTTACAAGGCGAAAGGGAGCATGAGTTGGGGAACTTTTCTTCAGTGAAGCAGGCCAGCAGAGCCTGTGTTGAATCTTGGCTCTGGCCAGACCAAAACAAAGGAAAACAGAGAGAGATGCACTTCAGTGGAAAGGTGCACCAACTAGTGCCATCTGACGGCCAGTTTAGAAATTGCATGGACAAAAACTGCATTTGGGTCTCTCTGTTCCCTAACTTCTGGGAGAAAATGTGTGCCCTGGTAGTGAAACCCTGGAACAATTTTGATAACTTAAGCTGGTCAATTTCAAAGACTTAGGATAAGTTGAACCAAATATCAAAGAAGATCTATGAAAAAAATAATAATAAGCAAGAGAGAGAAATTGGTCATCAGAGTAAATTAAACAATATATTCATATAGCTAGACATCAGTAAAAAATTATAAGCCATATTAGGAAACAGTAACAGATGGGCCAGCCAAAGTGAAAAAACAACAACAAATATACTGAAGAGATGCAGGATTTGAGACAATCAATGATAATCACATAACTCTCTTAAACCAATTTAAAGAATTGAAAGAAAATACAACTAAAGAAATAAAGGATTTTAAGAAGACTGTGGGAGAGCATAAAGAACAATTTGAAAGATTGCAAAGAAAATTAACAGACCTTATGGAAATGAAAGACATAATAGAAGAGATGAAAAAATACATTAGAGGCACATAAGAGCAGATATGAATTGCTCAAAGAGAGAATTAGTTAATTCAAAGACAGAATATCTGAAGTGGAAAAGACAGGAGAACAGAAAGAGAAGAGAATAGAAAAAATGGAACACAGTATCAGGGAATTAAATAAGAATATGAAATGCAAAAACATTCACATTATTGGTGTCCCAGGAGAAGAGAATGGAAAGGGGGCAGAAAGAATATTTGAGGAAATAATTACTGAAAACTTCCCAACCCTTATGAATGACATAAATATCAATAACCAAGAAGAACAACATACCCCAAACAGAATAAATCATAATAAGTCTTCTGAGGCAACTAATATTCAGAATGAAAAATATCTGTGATAAAGAGGAGATTCTGAAAGCAGCAAGAGAAAATCAAATAAAAACATACAAGGGAAACTCAAGTTTAAGTAGCGACCTCTCATCAGATACCAAGAGTAATGGATAGAACATATAGCTAGAGGATAAATAAAGAAAGAGAGAGCTTGAATAATATGATAAATGACTAGACATAACAGACATCTATAAAGCATTATACCCTCAAACAGTAAGATATACATTCTTTTCAAATGATCATGGATCTTTCTCCAAGATAGACCATATGTTGGGCCAAAATGCAAGCCTCAATAAATTTATAAATATTGAAATTATACAAAACAGTTTCTCTGACCATAATGGAATGCAGCTGGAAATCAAGAATGGATGAAAAAAGGGAAAATGCATAAATACATGGAGATTAGACACCACATTCTTAAATAATCAGTGAGTCAAAAAAGAAATTGTAAGAGAATTCAGAAAATATCTTGAGATGAATTAGAGAAAACAACATAACAAAATCTATGGGACACCACAAAGGCAGTGCTGAGAGAGAAATTTATAGCCCTCAATGCTCACATTAAAAAAGAAGAAAGAGCTAAAATTAGAGACCTATCTTTGAACCTGGAGAAACTAGAAAAAGAACAGCAAACTAATCCCAAACCAAGCCAAAGGAAAGAAATAGTAAAGATCAAAGCAGAAATAAATGAAATCGAGAACAACAACAACACACACGCACAAAAAAGAAAAAACAATAGAGAGAGACTCTGGAGAAAACACCACCACTCTCTCTATTGTTTTTTTTTTTTTGTGTGTGTGTGTGTGTTGTTGTTGTTCTCGATTTCATTTATTTCTGCTCTGATCTTTACTATTTCTTTCCTTTGGCTTGGTTTGGGATTATGGAAAAAAAAACAAACAGAGAGAATCAACAAAACCAAAAGTTCGTTCTTTGAGAAGATCAACAAAATCGACAAACCCTTAGCTAGACATAAAAAAAGAGAGAAGATATAAATAAATAAAACCAGAAATGAGAGGTGGGACATTACCACTGACCCCACAGAAATAAGAGCGATCATAAGAGGAAGCTATGAACACCTGTATGCCAAAATACTTAGACAATGTAGATGAGACAGACAAATTCCTAGAAAATCATGCACCATGGTCACAAACCTTAGAAGGAATAGAAGACCACAAGACACCAATCACAAATGAAGAGATTGAAACACTTATCAAAAACATCCCAAAGTTGAAAAGGCCAGGACCATATGGCTTCACGGTGAATTCTATCAATCATTCAAAAATGACCTAATACCAAACTTGTTCAAACTGTTCCAAAAAATTGAAAAAGAAAGAATGCTGCCAAACTCATTCTATGAAGCCAACATTGCCCTAATACCAAAACCAGATAAAGATTCTATGAAAAAAAGAAAATTACAGACCAATATAGCTAATGAAAATAGATGCAAATATCTTCAATGAAATTTTTGCAAACAGAATCCAAAAGCACATTAAAAGAGTTATTCACCACAATCAAGTGGGTTTTATCCCATGCATGCAAGAGTGGTTCAACAAAAGAAAATTAATTAGTGTAATAAACCACATTGATAAATTGAAGGAGAAAAACCACATGATACTCTTGATTGATGCAGAAAAGACATTTAACAAAATATAGCACCATTTCTTGATAAACACTCTCCAAAAGATAGGAATAGAAGGAAGCTTTCTTGATGTGGAAAAGTGCCTATATGAAAAACTTACAGCTAGCATTGTACTTAACAGTAAAAGACTGAAATCTTTCCTGCTGAAATCAGGAACAAGACAAGGATGCCCACGATCACAATTATTTTTCAATATTGAGCTAGAAATTCTAGCTAGAGCAATTAGGCTAGTCAAAGAATAAAAGGCACCCAAAAAGGAAAGGAAGAAGTAAAACCTTCACTATTGGCTGATGACATGATCTTACATCTAGAAAGTCCTGAGGAATTCACAACAGAGCTACTAGACTTGATAGGCAAGTTCAACGAAGTGGCAGGATACAAGATTAATAAGCAAAAATTAAAAGCATTTCTATACACTACTGATGTGCAATTTGAGGAATAAATCAGAAAAATATTCTATTTATAGTAGTGAGTAAAACAATCAAATATTTAGGAATAAACTTAACCAAGGACATAAGGGACCTGTATTCAGAAAACTAAAAAGTATTGCTAAAAGTAACTGAAGAAGACTTAAATAAATGTAAGGACATTCCACGTTCATGGATTGCAAAACTAAATATCATTGAGATGTAAATTCTACCTAAACTGCTTTACAGATTCGATGCAATCCCAATAAAAATACCAACAGCCTTTTTTACAGAAATTAAAAAGCCAATAATCAAGTTTATTTGTAAGGGTAAGGGGCCCCAAATAGCCAGAAATGTCTTTAAAAAGAATAAGGTTGGAGGACTCTCACTTCCTGACTTTAGAGCACATTATTTGTCTTCATTGGGAAAAACAGCATGGTCTTGGCATAAGAACATACAGATTGACCAATGGCACTAAATCAAGAACTCAGAAATTGATCTCCACGTCTACAATCAAGTGATTTTTGACAAGGCTGTTAAGCCTACACAGATGGGCTAGAACAGTCTAGTCAAGAAAAATGCTGGGAGAAATGGATAACCATATAAAAGAGAAAGTAGACCATGTACACTTTATACAAAAATTTCTTATAAAAGAAATTTTATAATTTTTATTATAAAAGAAAGAAAGAAGACCTCACACCTTATACAAAAATTAACTCAAAATGGATCAAGTACCTAAATATATAAACAACAACCATAAAACTCCTAGAAGAAAATAGAGGAAAACATCTTCAAGATCTTGTGGTAAGCAGTAGTTTCTTAAACCTTTCACCCAAAGCATAAGCAACAAAAGGAAAAATAGATAAATGAGACTTCCTCTAAATTTAACACTTTTGCACCTCAAAGGACTTTGTCAAAAGGGTGAAAAGGCAGCCAACTCAATGGTAGAAAATATTTTGCAATCACATATCTGATAAGTGTTTAATATCTGTGATATATAAGGAGCTCATACAACTCAGCAATAGAAAGACAACTATCCAATTAAAAAATGGGCAAAAGACATGAAAAGACAATTGTCCTAAGAAGAAATACAAATGTCAAAGAAACACATGAAAAAATATTTAACATCACTAGCGATTAGGAAGATGCAAATCAAAACTACAATGAGATATCATTTCACACCTATCAGACTGGCAGCTGTTAAAAAGTCAGAAAACTAATTGTTGGAGAGGAAATGGAGAGATAGGGATGCTTATTCACTATTGGTGGGAATGTACAATGGTAAAGCCACTGTGGAGAACTGTTTGACAGTTGCTACGGAAGTTGAGTACACACATGCCATGGGACCCAGCAATACATTGCTAGGTATATACCCAGAAAAACTGAGAGCAGTAGTACAAATAGACATCTGCACACTGATGTTCATATGGGTGTTATTCATGATTGCCAAAAGTTGGAAACAACCCAGATATCCACCAACTGATGAATGGATAAACAATCTGTCATGTATACACATGATGGAATATTATGCGGTGGTAAGAAAATATGAAGTAATGAAACATATAACAACATGTATGAAATTGGAGGACATTATGTTACATGAAGCAAGCCATACACAAAAGGAAAAATACTGTATTGATTTTGCTGATATGAACTAAATATATTATGTGAAATCTAAATATATTACGTGAAATATGAATATGGGTAAAATTGCATATATAAGACCATTTTTCTTTGAAGCTGAATAAATGTAGGTTAATACTATAAAATGTTAGTATCAGACAAAAAGGAAACATTGTACATAGTGGAGGAGACCAGACACAGAGTGCTGCATATTGCATGATTCCATTTGTGTAGAGTGTAATATAGATCGATTTATAGAGATAAAATTAGATTGGTGGTTGTGTAGGGCAGGGGAATGAATGCTAGGAGGTGTGGAGTCTTTCTTTTTGAATAAAGAAATTGTTCTGAAATTTTTGAGATGCATATACAATATTGTAATTATGCTAAAGATCAATGATTGTACACTTTGAATAGAGCTTATGGTATGTGAATATATCTCAATAAAACTGCTGGATAAACAAGTAAATAATTGTGCAAGAAGACCCAGAAATAGCAGTTGTGTACAGCAGAAGAAATAGATTGAGAGGTGAGGAATTTTCCTGTTTGTCTGTTTTTTGTTTATTAGTATTATTGAAATAATGAAAATGCTCTAATAATGATTGAAGTGATGAACGCAGAACTATGAGATTTTACTGACTATCACTGATTGTACACTTTGGATGAATTGTGTGCTTTATTAATATGTATGTAAAATTGATTTGCTTAAAAAAAAATCAGTGACTCCCAATATCAACAACCTGTAATAGAGACATACGTTTTGTGATAGTGGGGTGTTATATGGGGAAAAAGGCACCTAAAACCTACTTCTAAGATATATGATTATGTTTATGTTGTCATAGGAATTTTTTCTCAATAGATAGAGGCCCACACAATAGCTAACAAAATAATTAAACTTCCATCCTGGGGAAATCCTGCTACTTTCTAAAATAAAATGCCAAAAATCTCTGGAATATGTAAACTGTGCCAAATAAATAATACAGACATATATGCCATGCCCTTGATCTTAATGGTTATGCTTATGAACTTCATTCTTATAAAAATGAATTTTAGCCTAATTATAATTAATGCCTAACAGCTACTTCCTGGAAACCTCCTTGTTACTCAAATGTGGCCTCTCCCTTAGCCACACTCCACAAATCAACACATTACCTTCCCCTCAATGTACTCCCGGAGATGAGCCTCTCTCATTCCAAGGGATTATTACCAAGCACTAACCATTGATGCATTTGGAAAAAGACATTGACCAAAAGGGGAAAATATTAAATTTTTAAAAAGAAAGAGTTTTTATGGATAAGATATTTCAAAATGAGTCAGGGGGTCATTCCTGAGGTTTTGCATATGCAGGATTTAGCCAAGTTTCCCTAACTGCCAGAGTAAACAAAGTTTCAAACAAGAGGTACCAGAGACAAGGAACACAGCCTCTTTATATCAACACTCCTTCAGTGGACCCTAATTGGGAATATATGATAGTCTATTTCCCAATATAACATAGTTATATTCATTTATAATCCCCCTCCCTATGATATTTCTAGCCCTTTTATTTGAACATATATTTTTCAATATACCCATTAAGCATATCTCTCACAGATTTAAATCTTCAGATTGTTCATATGCTGGTTGAGCCCTGAATCCCAGCACAGTAATGACCAACTCCTCCGTAGTTCTTCAGATTGTCCTGGACAACCAAAACAAAATGATGGTGATGGAAAAACTCCATGCCCCAAAATAAGGCGTATCTACAACTGCAGGGAAAACAATTCCTTTCATCTGCCCCATAATATCTAAATCCCCTCTCAGCCTAAAGCAGTCAGAGCAGACATCATCACAAGTCCCTCAAGACTAAGGAATGAATAAACATAAGGGGGGAGTGTAATCATGAACCAAAGTAATTTCATTTTCATTATAATTATTACCTTGGAATAATTGAAGAACTTGTAACATTAATATAAAAATAGTGGTTGCCAGGGATTCAGAAGGGAGAGAGTGGGATGACTGGGTCGAATAGAGGACATATTTTGGGCAGTGAGACTTTTCTGTATGATACTGCAATGGTGGACTCATGAGAGTATGCAGTTTTCAAGGCCTATGGAACTGTACAGCACAAAGTGTCAACCATAATGTAAACTATACACTTTGATTAGTAGCAATGCTTCAATATTGGGCTCATCAATTGTAAGAAAGGTACCACACTAAGCTAAGATGCTACTAATAAGGGAAACTGTGTGTGGGTATGGGGGGGATAATGTGGGAATTCCCTATATATTCACTGTAATTTTTCTGTCAATGTAAATTTAAAACTTCTCTAAAATAAAGTTTATTATTATTAAAATTAAATAAATAAAATAAAAATAGAAAAAACAATGGCAGTGCTCAAGAGGTAAGAGCCATCATATAACTATAAATAACTGTGTTTGCATAATTGTTATTAATATATCAATGCATCAGCCCAGATAAACTGAACTCCACAAACCCATACGTGAGAATTAAATTCTCATTACTCTCTGTGAGTGAGACATTGTTATTCTTAAATATCAGAATTAAATAGCAAAAACTGATTGATAGAGAGATGTTTCAATCAAAATGTCAATGGGTCCACTAGTCTGGAAGATAAAGTTTTGCCCATGGCTGAGTGTGTTTCTACTACTTGATACGTAATTGAAAAATTCCCTTCAAGTTGCTAGGTGGGTCATGTCAACACTCTGTTTTTTATATATATATTCATAAATTTATCATATATATGGAAAAACTCCTTTGACAAATTGGTAGAAATATTACAAAACACTTTAATAACCAATCCATAAGATAAAAATACATTAAAAATTAAAACATACTTGGAAATGAAGGAAAAAAAACTAGCACACCAAATCTCATGGGATGTAGTGAAAGCAATGCTCAGAGGGAAATTTATAAGTGAAAATATCTATATTAAAAAGGTAATAAAGATCTCAAACAAATATTATAACTTCACAATTTTAGACTTGGAAAAGGGAGAAAATTATTTCCTATCTAGAAGAATGAAATGATAAATATTAGACCACATATAAGGTAAAGAGAGATCAGTAAAACAATAGAGTAACCCAAATATTTGTTCTTTGGAAAGATAAAGGAAATTGATGAAATTTTAACTAGATTGAGCAAGAAAAAAGGTAGGAGCCTCTAATTCCTAAATCCAGAAATGAATGTGAGGAGATTACTATTAATCTTATAGAAGTAATGAGTATTATATCAGAAGACAACACACAATTGTTTACCAACAAAATAGATAACTTAGATGAAATGGAAAAATTCCTAGTATGACACAGGATTACAAAACTGACTCAGAAAGAAATAGAAAATATGAAGAGAATTGTAACAGATAAAGAGATTGTCTCAATAGTAACAAACCTGATTAGTGAACAGCCTAGGGACCTCCAAGAGACTGTTCCTCCAAAGAGACACTGAAAGCATAAGCAATATTTGTCAGAGTCTACATTAATAGAAATCTAGAAAATAGTCAAACATTTAAAGCAACCAAGCTAATGCTCAATATGAAGTAGGTGACATATATGGTAAGAGAGCATTGTGGCATTTTAAGTTAGCTACACTAATCTACCTCCTCAGTGTGACAGTGGTCTTGAAGATCACATCTCACATTTTCATTGACATAACCTGGTTCCAGAGGTAGCACAGTGAACTGTAATAACAAATAATTGATCTTGTCTGCTTTGATCTGTCTGGGTGTTCCCCCAAGGTCTCAAGCAAGGTGTTTGCCTAGCTCAATACTTTTAGAGCGGAAAAGTGGCTAAGCAGAGGGCATTCAACAGAAATATTGAAAAACAAATGAAAAAGTCCCTGCTGCCTAGAACAAAATATTAGAGGTGGAGGAAAAAAAATATGCATAAAGCCTTAGAAGAAAAGATGCAGAGTTAATTTGGATAACAGGAACTTTGAATAGCAGTTTTGTGTTACAGGGAATCCAAGGCAGGATGCATGCTCACAAAAGATGTGAGAAGAACATAAGTTTTCTCATCTGGCTAATATTTAGTTTTAGCTCTTATTTAGGTCTCTGATCCATTTACCTTAAATTTTATCTACATTAAAATATATGCCTGGAATAAATTCCAAATTCATTCTTGTGCATCTAGATATCTCATTGTTCCAGCAGCATTTCTTGAAAAACCAATTCTTTCCCCATTGATGTTGGCAACTTTGTTGAAATTAAGTTAACCATAGATGTGTAAATTGATTTCTGGACTCTCAATTCTATTCCATTGACTTATATGTGTATCCTTCTGTCTATTTTGATTACTGTAGCTTGTAGTCAGTTTGGGGATCATTAAGAGTGAACCCACCAACTGTACAGGAAAAAAAGAAGGAAACAATCGTCCAGTCTTTGCAGCTTTGCTCTCACTGGAGCCTTGCTTCCAACACTTAGCCAGGCTTCTTACAACTCTGACTTTGTTTTCACTCCTTACTTACATTGAGCCTAAAGATCCTTTATCATTGATGAACTAAGTTAAATTGTGTCCCCGAAAACATATGTTCAAATGTTAACCTCCTCCAGGTCCTGTGAATGTAAGCATATTATACCCGCATTTAATGATTTGGAATATTCTTAATCTTTTCAGATAGCATGCTTTGAGTTGCCTAGTACAGAGGTGCAGAAAGAGAACTATTTTATAGAATGATTAACTGTGTGACTCATGGTTACAATCAACTATCTCAGCAGAAGCCAGAAATAAAGATGCTGTTATTCAAGAAAGATTTTGGGCGGACAATCTTGTCTGATAACTTGGATCCCCATGAATTTCATGGAGACTGAAAAAGTTTTTGAGACTTGTATATCAGCAGGAACACTGCCTACCTGGACTGAAATAGTGCAGGAAAGGAAGAAATGTGCCTCCAAAAACAGAGCCATTGATACAGGGGTCTGAGTCAAAGGGAGCACCTCAGGCTGGGAGAGTGGGGAATCCATTGCTGGTGGGCAAGGAGGACAGAGCATTGAGCACCTGAGGATTATTCTCAGACTTTGAAATCTAATGCAATTCACCCTGATGAGTTTGTGATTTTCTTCACAATGTAATCTCTTATGATTTCCCTCCAATTTCTCTTTTTTTGGAATGAGAATATTTATACTATGTCTGTTCCTCAATTTTGCTTTGAAAGCAGATAATTTGTTTTCTGGATTTCACAGGTCCCAGAAGAATTTTACCCAAGGATAAACAGTGTAAATTTTGGTAAAACTTTTCTTTCTGGATGTACAAAAATATTGTATAAGTATTTAATAGGAATCACATAGTGCTTCATATCGATTTGGGAAAAAATGATACTTCTGCTATGTTAATTATCCCCCCAAAATGAACATATATTGATTCTCTATTTTTTTTATTCTTTGACTTATTTCATCAGTGTTCTCTAGTTTTCAGCATATTTTTCCTGTACTTATTTTATATATGTTTTAAATTTATACCTAAATATTTTATTTTATTTTGATTGATAGCAATAGTGTTTATATTCTACTTTTTCAAAAACCATTCTATTTTAAAGCAGTTTTAGATTTGTGGAAAAAATGACAAAGTTAATAAAGCAAATTCCTATAAAGTTATAAACCATCCATAACTAATATACTATTACAATCTTATATTACTATATAATATAATGACAATAAATGTATCATTTATATAATTAGAAATTATCATTAAAATTCCATACTTTATTTTCTGAATATATTTTTTATTTATTTTTAAAAGATATTTAGATTACATGAAATGTTATATTAAAAACATAAGGGATTCCCATATGCCCCACTCCTCAGACCTCCCACTTTTCCCCACATTAACAACTTCTTTCATTAGTGTGGTACATTCATTGCAATTGATGAACACGTTTTGGAGCATTGCCACTAAGCATGGATTAAAGTTTATATTGAAGTCTACACTCTCTCCAACTCAATTCTATAGGTTATGACAGAAGATATAATGGCCTGTATCTGTCATTGTAATGTCATCCAGGACAGTTCCTAAGTCCCAGAAATGCCACCATATTTCACCTGTGTTTTCCTCTCCCTGCTCTCAGAACCTCCAGTTGCCATTGTCTCCACATCAGTGATATAATTTCTTTCATTGCTAGAATCACAATAAGTCTATAGTAGAATACAAGTAAGCCTACTTTAGTCAATAGTTCATTCCCCAATCTGAAGGATTATGGGATGGTGATGTCCACTCCACCTCTAACTGAGAGGGGACTTCAATCCCATATGGCTGATTGATGAAACTCTCTTGCTTGCAGTTGTAGACTCTCTCAGTTCCTTGGTGTGGTTTTCCATCCTCATCTCCTTGTTAGTTGTGCTGGGTAAGTCTGCTGAACTAGAGAGTAGGTGCTGCAACTCCACTGAGGCTCAGGGTCCAGCTAGCACAGGGACAGCCCAGAGATTCAACTCTCTTGGACATATACCTACAACCTCCAGCACCAACTGTAGGTTCAAATAAAAGGGAAAGAAGAGGCATGTGTAGAGAAGTCACATCTGAGTCCAACTCTGTCACAGGAGCACAATCTCCAAAGTAGGGCAAGTACTGGCAAGGCACCAAACTCCAGATCTATTTGCCATGACTATAGGACCCAGGTGGCTCTGGAGTCCTTAAGAGCCCCACTGACTGGGGTGCTTGGTAGTAATCCCTCAGTGCCAGCGAAGCCCATCCCTGGGAGTCATGTCCCTCACTGGGGGGCAGGTAATGCATTTATATGCTGAATTTGGCTTAGAGAGAGGTCACATTGAGCAACAAAGAGGCTCTCAGGAGGGAATTCTTATGCACAGTACAACTCTAGGCAAAGTTGCAAATTCAAAAGCAAAAGGCTCATAAGTATAGTCATCAGTATCAAGGGCCCATCAATGGACCATCCCTCTTCAATAGTCATTGCCCCTGCACTTGGGGGATTGTTGCTTTTCCTTTGGTGAATGTGGCCGAGCTCCACAGGATGGATATTCAATAATCTTTTGGTTGTTGTGTGAATCTCTATCCACTGTGGCAATGCCCCATGAACACTTGAACATAGTTATATAACTTATATGTATGCCCAGGTCAACTTCCTCCCATGTATGCCCCATCACTGACACCACACATCATTGAGCCACCCCTGCCATAGTTGTAACCCTTCTGTGATCCAAAAGTTCTTCAAAAATTAAGCCAAATGCCACAAGAAAGGAAAATTACAGAACAATTTCTTCCATGAACCTAGACGCTAAAATAATCAACAAAATACTTGCTAATCACATCCAACAGCATATTAAAAGAATTATACACCATGACCAAGTGGGTTTCATCCCGGGTATGCAAGGATGGTTCAATATAAGAAAATCAATCAATGAAATACACCACATAAACAGATTGAAAGAAAAAAAATCACATGATCATCTCTATAGATGCAGAAAAAGCATCTGACAAAGTACTGCACCCTTTCCTGACAAAAACACTGCAAAAGATAGGAATAGAAGGAAACTTTCTGAATATGATAAAGGATATGAATGAAAAACCCAAAGCTAACATCATCTTCAATGGTAAAATCCTAAAACCCTTCCCTCTGAGACCAGGAACAAGACAAGGATGCCCACTATAACCATTCCTGTTTAACATTGTCTTAGCTGGAGCTGGAGCACTGAGGCAAGAAAAAGATATAAAAGGCATCCAAATTGGAAAAGAAGATGTAAAAATTTCATTATTTGCAGATGAAATGATCTTATATGTAGAAAGCCCTGAGAAATCTACAATTAAGCTTATAGAACTTAAAAGGAGTTCAGTAACATCGCAGGCTATAAGATCAATGCTCAAAAATCAGTGACATTTCTGTACCCCAATAATGAGCAATCTGAGGAGGAAATCAAGAAAAAAATACCATTTACAATATTAACTAAAAGAATCAAATACCTAGGAATAAATTTAATTAAAGATGTAAAGGAGTTATATATAGACAACTACACAACACTGTTAAAGGAAATCAAAGAAGACCTAAATAAATGGAAGAATATTTCCTGTTCATGGATAGGAAGACTAAATATCATCAAGATGTCTATACTACCCAAGCTAATCTACATATTTAATGTAATGCCAATAAAAACCAATGCTGTATTTTTTAAGGTACTGGAAAAACTAACTTCAAAATTTATTTGGAAGGGTAAGAGGCCCTGAATCACCAAAGACACGTTGAAAAAGAAAAACGAAGTGGGAGGTATTACATTACCTGACTTTAAACTATACTACAAAGCTACAGTGGTCAAAACCACATGGTATTGGCACAAGGACAGAAAAACTGACCAATGGAACCGAATTGAGCATTCTGATATAAACCTCGCATATACAGTCATCTGATATGAGAGCCTATTTATGAGAGCATGGCCTCTTCAACAAGTGGTGCTTGGAGAACTGGATATCCATATCCAAAAGAATGAGAGAGGAACACTATCTCAAAACTTATACAAAAATCAACTCGAGATGAATCAAAGATCTAAATATAAGAGCCAAGACCATTAATACCTTTGAAGATAATGTAGGGAAGCATCTATAGGACATTGTAATAGGAAATGATTTCATGAACTTCACACCCAAAGCACAAGCAGCAAAAGAAAAAAATAGATAAATGGGATCTCCTCAAAATTAAAAAGTTTTGCACCTCAAAGGACATTATCAAAAAAATTAAAAAGGCAGCCTACTCACTGGGAGAAAATATTTGGCAACCAAATATCTGATAGGAGCCTAATATCCTACATACATAAAGAAATCCTACACGTTGAAAATAAAAAGACAAATAATCCATTTTAAAAATGGGCAAATGACCTGAAAAGCCACTTCTCCATGGAAGAAATACAAATGGCTAAAAATCACATGAAAAAATGCTCAACATTGCTAGCTATTAGGGAAATTCAAATCAAAACTGCAATGAGATACCATCTTACACCCTTTAGAATGGTGGCTATTAAAAAAACAGCAGACTATAAGTGTTGGAGAGGATGTGGAGGAAGGGAACACTCATCCACTTCTAATGGGATTGTGGAATGGTCCAGCCACTGTGGAGGACAGTTTGACACTTCCTCAAAAATCTAACTATAGATCTCCCATATGATCCAGTGATTCCACTGCTGGGTATATATCCAGAAGAATTGAAAGCAAAGACATGAACAGATATATGCACACCAATGTTCATAGCAGCATTGTTCACTATTCCCAAAATTTGGAATCAACCCAGGTGCCCATCAACAGATGAATGGATAAAGAAAATGTGGTACAAACATACAATGGAATATTACTCAGCTGCAAGAAAGGAATAAAGTGCTAACACATGGAATAACATGGATGAATCTTGAAGACGTTATGTTGAGTGAAGCAAGCCAGGCTTTGAAGGATGAACAGTACATGACCTCACTAATATGAATAAAGAAATTGAGCAGTTTCTGAGAACTATTGTCTGAAGGATAGGTTTACAAGAAAGAGAAAGAGAAGAGAAAGTTGTGAGTCATCACCCATGAGGACATTATCTATGGTAAAGTGATACAGTGTAGTTGCATACCCACCTGTCCTATCATTGGGTTTGGTGGTGCAGAGTTGACAGATGGGTAGATTGGGAAGGGTGAGTTAGAATACCCAGGATACTGGGGGGAGAGATGGGAGAGGTACCAGGTGAACACTTGGGATTTGTGGGTATGAGGTTGAAAGTACAGAGGTGGGGATGATCTTATGACAATATGACAAGGAAGTGGAACTGGTTTTGGGTGTTGGTTGGAGGGACATTAGTGACAGGGTGCATCTGGAGCAGGCTTCTAGGGAGTGTGTGAGTGTTCATCCTTTCATAATGTATTGTATCAGTGGGTGGAAACCCACACAATGAGTGGGAAGGAGATGGACTCCCATCTTTGGGAGGACTTATTCCCTCAGAAATAGACAGGTGGGCATCTCTGATGAGTGAAGACGATTCCTAACAGGTGAGGACAAACCAGTGCGTCAGGACCTTTTGTTTCATGTAACTATGAATCTTGTCATCTAGTCAAGCCAGGGGGTTGTCATGGGCCCTAGTGGGATGGGGAGGGAGGAACAAAATAGATCAAACGGGGTATTTAGTGGTCAGTGGAAATGTTTTTCATTAACTTACAGTGATGGACACAGGACATGGTAAATATCAAAATTTATAAAAGTGTACCATCTAAAATGTTAACCATACTGTAAACCATTGACTATGTTTAGTAGCTATGTTTCACTATTTGTATAACAGTTAAACAATGATACCATCCACATACAAAAATATTTTAATATGGGATGAGGAAAGGGGAAGAGGTTGGGTATATGAGAGACTCTTGTCTTCTGTGTGTGACTTAGTTATGACCTAAAACTTCTTTGAAAATTAAATAAAAAATAGTGAGACACTGGGGAGTGAGAGAGGGAAGATGCCATGGTATAGGCTGGACACCAGATATTGCAATGATAAAACACAAAAAGAAAGTATTTTAAAAAATTGTTTTCCCATTTTTTGAATATCCCAATCCTTTAATTTTATGGTTTTAGTTTTTTTTTTTAAGTTTTCATGTATTTTATCTCTTGCATTTAAACTTATCATTATTATTTCATTTTCTTAATAATTGTACTTGTCTATTGTATTGGCTTCATCTTTAAAAAAGCTTTGGAGGGAAGCAGCTGTGGCTTAATCAGTAGGGCTCCCGTTTACCATATGGGAGGCCCCGGGTTCGGTTCCCGGGGCCTCCTGATGAAGGCAAGCCCGCCCGCACGGCGTGGTTAGCTGACCCAGCGAGCACAAGCAGCAAGGGGGGGGATAAATGAATAAATAAATAAAATCTTTAAAAAAAAATAAAAATAAACAAAAAAAATAAAAAAGCTTTGGATCACAGAAAGGTTACAATTGTTGTGGGAGAGGATCATTGGTGAGGAGTGTCAGGTATGGGGGGTGCATGGGAGGAAGTTCACCTGAACATACATAAAAGGTATATACATAAAAGGTATATAAAATTTTTCAGATGATCACAGGACATGGTCACAGTGGGTGGAGAATCACTCAATAAATGAAAGAATACTGAATTCCCATCCTGGAGAGTTCTGCCACATTTTTCAAGGGAGCAGCAACAGTCCCCCAAGTGCAGGGGCAGTGTCTGGCAAAAGAGCATGATCCACTGATGGCCTCTTGTTATTGATGACTAGCTTTATGAGACATTGCTCTTGAAATTGAAAGTTAGCCTATTGTTATGGGGTGCCAAAGGGTTGCCTCCTGAGAACCTCCTTATTTCTCAAATGTGGCCTCTCTCTAAGCCAAACTCAGCATATGAATGCATTATTTTCCTCCCAGCATGGGACATGGTAAATATCAAAATTTATAAAAGTGTACTGTCTAAAATGTAAACCATATTTTAAACCATTGACAATGTTTAGTAGCTATGTTACAATATTTGTATATCAGTTATAACAACACTACCATCCACATATAAAATGGTATTAATATGGGGGGCGGGGAGGAAGAGGAAGGATGTATTCTATGTGAGTCATTGCTGTGACCTAACACTTCTTTGAAAACAAAATGTAAAACTGTGAGACACTGGGGAATGAGAGGGGAAAGGTGCCACGGGACAGACTGGACACCGGATATTGCAGTGATGGAAGGCAAAAGGTCAAAAAATTTTTTTTTATTTTTCATTTTTTAAATATCCCAATCTTTTAATTTCATTTTTACTTTCTTAAAATTTTTTATCTATTTTATCTCTTATCTTTAAACTTATCATTATTATTTCATTTTCCTATTAATTGTATTCAGCTATTGTAATGGCTTCATCTTTGAAGAAGGTTTGGATTACAGAAGGGTTACAACTGAGGTGGGGGAGGATTGTTGGTGTGGGGTGTCAGGGATGGGGGTTGTAAGGGAGGAAGTTCACCTGAGCATAAATATAAGGTATATAAAAATGTTTAAATGTTCATGGGGGATTATCACAGTGGGTAGAGAATCACTGAAAAAATGAGAGAATACTGAATTACGTCCATTCTCTAAGGGAGTAGCAACAGTCCCCCAAGTGCAGGGGCCATGACTGGTGAAGGAGGATGATCCACCGATGGGCCCTTGATATTGATGATTAGCTTTATGAGTCTTTGCTCTTGAAATTGAAACTTAGCCTACTGTTATGGGGTGCCTAAGAGTTGCCACCTGAAAGCCTCCTTGTTGCTCAAATGTGGCCTCTCTCTAAGCCAAACTCAGCATATGAATGCATTACCTTCCTCCCAGTGTGGAACATGACTCCTGGTGATAAGCCTACCTGGCAAAAAGGGATTACTACCAAGGAATCTTTATATTAAAGAATGAATGGGAATATCACAGAAGTGATCAGATCTGTCAGTTATTCACTAGTGTATTCCTTAAGCTGTCAATTCTTCTTTCCTTTGATATCCTACCAAAATATATGCATTCCCAGGCCTTCTTACTCTAAAGTAAATAAAACAACCACCTGTTGTACTTGGGATGCTTAGAGTGGGAAGGTAGGGATGCTGGATATGCATTTTAATGCACCCTACTTTTATAAAGTTTTAACAGATATGATCCTTAGACCTGGCCCTTTTACTATTTTGAAATAGAAGATGTCAATGGCTCACAAGCAAAATTATTTGAGGGCCTTTAAAATTTTAATAGGCTTGTCAAAATGTAAGAAATATAAGAAACTCTCATTCTGAATGGGATCTATTTTAATGGACTTGTAAAAATCCACATATAATGAACTTTTCTTAATACATTGGGTTTGTCAAAAACAGACAAGTGTTTCAATATTTTCCACAAACACAGCTTGGGGTCTTTCTGCTAGTGGCAGCTCCACAGAAGGGAGAAGTGCTGAGCAAGGCTCCATTCTGAGCCCAGGTATGAAAGCCAGGGTGAGTCAGCCCATGTGAAGCCTGTAGGTGTTTCACAGGAGAAGGGCTGATTTTTTTTTCTATAAACCAGATCTAACAGCCCTTCATTTCTGTGATAACTTTATTAAGACCAGTCAGAGTGTTTGAATTTTATTTAATGATTAAAGATAAAGACCTGCAAAAACAGTTTATATTGGCAGTAAAACATGCTATTCATCCTCTCTTAAGTAAGAACACTCTTTTGCAGCCTTGAGCACACCTGTTTCAAGCCTAATTAGCAGCAGGGTTTGCTGTAATGCTGGGTCCAGAGCAAGGACAAGCCTGGACAAGAGGAGCCTCAGTGAGAAAGGGGAAAAGGTGGGAGGCTGCATGGACAAGCACATTCTACCTTCTTCCCAGTTTGGGAACAAAGATGCAGAAATTTATAACCATACCTAGGTAACTAGAATTAATTCTAAAGTTTATTTCATTTTCATTCAGTCAATAACACATTAAAACCTTTCATGCATTCTCTTTATTTTGTGTAAGTTACTTTCTGTCTTCTTTATCCTTTTAGTTTTTATTGTGACCACTCATTTAGGGCCATCTTTTTTAAATTTTGTACTATTAGAATAACGTCTTGACCAGTTTCTTGGCCTCTCAAATGTCTTTATTTCCAAAGAACAGTTAATTTCTAGGAAATGCCACCTCCACTGTGCCTTCCACCTTTAGATACTGAAGCATCCTTTGCTCTCAGTGTGTACAGGTGAAAACTAAACCTGAGGCCCTTGCTCATGTCCCTCAACTCTCCCATCCCTCTTACCTGACCACTTTTGTGAAACTTTACCAGGGTGTTCTACTTCTACATCTTACAGGCTGCTGAGTTTCTGCTTTGTTCCCACAGTATTTCCTTGCTTAAATGACTGTCTTCCATTTTTCTCTTCAAAACTTTTCAAGGGTTAACCATTTCCTTTGCCACATTTATATAACAAATCCACCATGATTTCTTCTTCACTCTTAAAGGATGTATTGCTTGCCATAATTTAGCCCAATAAACATCATCTTACATGCTTGTTTTAACTTTTAAATAAACAGCATATTGTACTTGGAGAAAAACCTTTTATTTTGTTTGAATAACTAACAAGCAAATATAGGATAATTATTTGGAGATAAAGGACTGATTTTTAAAGAAAATTGTTATTAAGCTTCTAGTTGATGAAGCTTATAGCTAAAATCTCCAAAGGAAAGTTTAGACATAGAACAGCTGGAAAAGAAAAATAATTTTTTGGTAGACTGACTTTTAGAGACAAAGGTAAAAGGCTTCCTGTAAACCAGATAAAGGTATTCACAAATTATTAGATGAAACCAGGATATTCTAAGACAGCTTTCAAACTCAAAATCACCTGGAGAAATCATTTATTCTCATTTCAAAAGCCTCACCTCATTGTTTCAGTTTCTGTAGGTATGGGTTGGTACACCAGGATCTGCATTTCTAACAAGTTCTCAGGTGATGCTGAGGTTGATTAGGCTAATCCACACTTTGACAAACAAGAGTCTCAAACCACTGGAGCCCAACAGAGAAGATCTTAACAAAGAGAAAGGAACCATTTGTTGTAAATTGCAAGGAGAGATCACAGGGAACCCTCACATTGACCTTGGATAATAGGTCATTTACAAACTTCGTTTTTTGCTTATTTGTTTGCTGTTTGGCTGGTTTGGTGGGAGCAATTAGAATGATACCCAGATTTTAAAACAATTTCTATGAAAATGTTTTTTGGTGTAAGAACTGTGCAGGATATTGCCCCAAATACAATTGACTTTGAAAGATAAATGCTACTTATTTTCTAAACTCTGAGCTTTCCACTCATTGCATTGCTTTTCATTTTATTTGCTTTATGTAAAGATTTTTACTAGAACACAGTATTTTGGTATTTATTCCATAGAGTATATGCAGTTAAAATGATCAAAAACCAACATTTTTACTGAATTTATGTGTGATTTTTTTAAATGTTTGTACTCAAACTGCAGGAGAGATAGGCAAAAATGAGAGAACAAATCCTCAGATGTAGAAATTGTTTCAAGAACAAGACAAAAATTTAACTTTAAAATCAATAATATAGCTCAAGATAAACTGCTGCATTCATTGAACAAATAGTTAATATATTCACACTCTGAAATACTTGCAAAATCCTTGCTCAACTTGAACTAGTTTCATAATGGGATTATGCATAGGCTATTACCCCTTAAGAATATATAAATTAAATTGGTTTTACTCAATTCCATCATCCTGCATATCCAATGTATGATACTGCACTGCAACTTCATAAGGGAAGGAGCCATTCTTCCTCTAACACAACAGGTAATTAATAGTGAAATAAACGAGAAGAAAACAGATCAGTGTAGACATGTAGGAAACATTTACTATCACAGCCACATAGATGATGGGGAAGCCCACTAGTATGGTGGCAATAGGGACAGTGTTAAAAGATTAGGGCTGCTGGATGAACACCAGGGAGAAAAGGAAATCTGCTCAAGTACTTACTATTCAGAGGGTTTTTCACCCCAGGTAAGTAAGTAGGAAATTTGGTTTAAAATGCATGATTCACTAAAACCCACAGGAATTATAATGGACAATCCACTGAGAAGGTAAAAAAAGAAATTCTAATGCATGTGAAATATATGTGAATATTTCACTGCACATTTCAAGTAGTTCTGTTCTACTTCAAAGTAACTGCTAAAATTAGGGTCAGTTTTCTGTCAAATAAAATATGACAAGGAAAATTCAAAGATATTTTGTTGATTATTGTTCATATCCCTAATAATTGCCTAAATGTAGTTATCTAAGATATCTCAAGTCCTTTCATAATGTTTGACTATAAGTATCAATGATTACTCATTATGTCAGAAATTAAATGATACTTTTTTAAAAGTATAAAATCATTATTCTCATACAAACATAAAAAAATTGCATGCAAATGATTTTATTTAACTTATTTATTAGTAAGGGACCCAGCAAGATATTACAACTCATTCAGAAGACAAATTACCACACATGAAAGCAGATAAAAATGTACAGAATCAATATTCAAATTGGTGTAAAATGCATGTCTACAGAGCAATAATCATTTGCATTACACCAGTGCACAACTAATTTGCATTTCTTTGGAAAATAATTATTTGTATTATTAATTTTTTTCTGTAACTTTCAGAATTGTAAAATCACCCTAAAACAATAAAAGGCAATGAGAACACTGTGCAGTAAGCAGGACTCTCAGTGAAACACATAAAAATGTGTTTTAGTTTTTGCAAATTTCAAAGTTTTTCACAATTTTTTCTCTTACTGGCATAAGGCAAAAAAGATTATGTTTGAATTAGAATAATGATAACAATGAGAAAACTCACATGTAAATTGATACCAAATAATTAATCAAGGGTACAATGCTAGTAAATGGTTGAGCTAATATTTGTACTCATACTGACCTTTCCAAAACCAATGCATTTTATTAGTACATATTGCAATGTAAAAAATGCAAAATTCAATTATGATAGGATGTAAACTACAGACCTTAATATAAATACAATTTCAAATAGAACATTTGATACTGATAGCCCTTTATAGTCACAAATCTATATTGAAATCTGGGATTAATTTACCTTGGTGATGGCTTTGTAAGGTTAGTCTCATGGGCTCAAATTTTGTGATAAATATATTGGTGAGTGATTGTAAGCAATTTTACACAATTGAAAAAAATCACACAATAAATCATTTCAATCTATTCTCAAATTGTTTACTTCATTTTTTAGAGAAATTGATTAAATGTCTAGAGAAATGCACAACCTCACCTTGGGAACCACATTCTTCCTCATGGGGTTTTCTGAAGTTCAGGGGATGCAGATTTTATAGGCTGTACTGTTTTTGGTAATTTGCCTGGCAGCCCTACTAGGGAATCTTCTCATCATCACTCTCATCACCAGAGATCACCGGCTACACACCCCCATATACTACTTCCTGAAGACATGTCCTTTCTGGATCTCTGCCTCATTTCCATCGCTGTCCCCAAATCCATCACTAACTGTCTGACTAATCACAACACCATCTCATTCCTGGGGTGTGTTTCATAGGTATTTTTCTTATTTGTCTTTGCCTCTACAGAAGTACCTCTCCTTACAGTGATGTCCTACGACCACTATGTTGTCATCTGCCACCCACTCCCATATGAAATCATCATGAACTACAGGGCCTGTGTGCAGATGGCCCCTTCTCCATGGGTCAGTGGAGGTCTCTATGCAATTCTGCACACATCTTCTACCTTCTCAATACACTTAAGTGGGTCTCCTTTTGTTCATCAGTTCTTCTGTGATGTTTCCCATCTTCTTTCTCTTTCCTGTTCTTATAACATTGGAGAATTAGTAGTCATAGGACTGAATTTTGTATTAGTTGTTGTCTGTTTTGTGTTTATTGATATTTCTTATATTAACATCTCCACTGTGCTGAGGATTCCATCAAGAGATAGCAGGTCCAAAGCTTTCTCCACATTCCTGCTGCACCTCCCTTTTGTGACTTTGTTTCTCTCTTCTGGAATTTTTGCTTATTACACCCTCTTCCCAAATCTCCATCAGGCTTGGACTTGCTAGTGTCCGTGTTCTATACCATTGTGCCACCCACCATGAATCCCCTTGTATACAGTCTAAGAAATAATGATATGAAGACTGCACTGAGCAAACAGCTAAGGAGCAGACATTGTCTTTCAAATTGTAAGAGTTGAAGTCAAATGTGACATCATTTTTTTGTTCACAGACATACACCTGATTGTACAGTCTGGTGATAATATCAGATATTTAAAGTATGATTATCATGTAAATGATAGATGTACTCACTGAACTGATATAAAGAAACACACTCTATGCCTAAATCTAGTAGATGGGGCAAAGTGTACGGTTTCTCTTGGAATTGGGCAGATATACACTGGTCTTTTATGTGATCACCATGGAAATATTTATCTGTTGCAAATGCTAAGCTGGACAGGATGTTGGAATATCATAGATAAACCTGGAATCTCTCAGGCAAACGAAATGTATGGTTACTCTTAGCAAAGGGGGTATATGAAATGCTATGCCCAAGAGAGATATGTATAATTTATTCTCAAATTGAAGGACACAAGATTTAGGGTCGTCTTTTGTCCATCTGTTTTCCTATTTTCTTTCCCAAACCTACTCTATGCCATTTTCTGATGTATATTTAATCTTTTCAATTTATTGAGAAGAGATAGCTACATTTTAATTCAACTTTGATATTTTGGTTCACCCAATTATAATAGTATGAAAACAAGATTCTGGGAGACTAGAGTAAGGCAACAAGCACAGAGGGATTCTTAGAATGAATGTGGATTTTGGGAGGCAATATGTGAAGACAATTTTTGGAAAAGGTGATACCTAACATTTAAAGGAGAGAAGTTCTAAGTTTCAGAAGAGGTTGGGGGAGTAAACCAAAGGCTGAGCTGGAAGCAAAACAAAACAAAAATAGCAAAGTGTAGGACAGGATGAGAGACTGATCTGGGAGTGGGAATCACAGTGATCTTTGTCACGAAAGAAAAGAGAAGAGGGAGAATAGGGAGTAGGCAGAGAAGAAAGAAGTTTGACAAGATTCTAAGAGTGTCAAACAGTCAGTAGGAAATAGAGCTTTGATCAATTACTGCCATGAAGAGAAAGTAGCTTTAGGTATATTCTATCAAATATCTAATGCATTAGTTATGTTTGGGGAAGTCAAAACAATAGACAAGAAATTTTAGTTTACTGCCAGCTAGAGTTGCAGATCTTCATAATTTCTGGATACAACACACTATGACTTTAGGA
This sequence comes from Tolypeutes matacus, assembly GCA_026826555.1. Lineage (NCBI taxonomy): Eukaryota > Metazoa > Chordata > Mammalia > Cingulata > Chlamyphoridae > Tolypeutes > Tolypeutes matacus. The sequence continues at coordinate 1,190,838 of JAKSZT010054130.1, forward strand.
CCATTTCTCTATTCCAGATCTAGTGTTATATTTTCCTGCCCTGGTCTATTTGATCATAAGACTTATACCTTGAACTACTCCAATCTAGCTCAGCTTCTTCCTTTAGAAACTTTTAAACAAGATTTATCTCACCATCTTACCACTTATTTCAGTTGTAATTTGGGATGATATAAAATTACCAATAACTGCCATTGCAATGTCACTCAGGATGATTCCCAAGTCCCAAAAAAGTCCCCATATTAGCCCTGTTTTTCCCTCTTCCTGCCCCCAGAACCTCCAGGCACCACTGGCTCCACATCATTGTTGCAATTTCTTCCATTGCTAGAATCACAATATGTCTATAGTAGAATACCAGTAAGACCACTCTAGTCCATAGTTCATTCCCCAATCCTGAGAATTCTGGGTGGTGATATCCACTCCACTTCTAAGTGAAAGGGAGCTTTGATCCCATACAGCTGATGGATGGGACTCCCTTGGTTGCAATTGTAGGCTCTCTTGTTTCCTTGGTATGGTGGTTGTCAATTCTTTCCTCCTTGTTACTTGTCCTGGGTGATTCCAGTGAACTGGAGATTAGGTGTTGCAACTCCACTGATGCTCTGGACGAAGCTGACACATGGACAGCCCAAAGATTCCAGTTTCTTCGACATACACCTACAAATTCCAGCACCAAGTATAGGTATAAATAGAAAGGACAGATGAGCTATGTGATGGGAAGCCATAATTGAGACCAACTCTGTCACTCTCAGGAGCACAAACTCCAAAGTAGGGCCCACTGGCAAGGCACAAAACTCCAGAGCTATCTGCCCTGACCATAGGACTTGGGTGTCTACACAACCCTTAGGAGCCCAACTATTTGGGGTAGTATCCATTTTGGCTGTCCATGAAATCCTGCTGAGATGTGCATAAGCATTACCTCAGGGATGACTTCCCAACTCACTTTGAAGTCTCTTAGCCATCTAAAATCATTTGTCTTTACCTTTTCCCCCTTTTATTCGAGGTCTTTTTCCAATTACATTGCTAGTTGGGGTTGGGAGTAATCCCTCATACCAGGGAGGCTCATCCCCGGGAGTCATGTTCCACACTGCGGGGAAGGTATTGCATTTATATGCTGAGTTTGGCTTAGAGGGAGTCCAAATTTGAGGAATAAGGAGGGTCTCAGGAGGCAAATCTAAGGCACCTCAAAACAATACACTGTTTCATTTTCAAGAAACTTAGTTATCAATATTAAAGGCCAAACAATGGATCATCCTCCTTCCCTAGTCATTGCCCCTGCACTTGGAGGACTGTTGCTGCTCCCTTAGAGAATGTGGCAGAGCTCTCCAGGATGGGAATTCTATATTTCTTAGGTTATTGTGTGTGTCTCCACCCACTGTGACAATGCCCCGTGAACATTTGAACATTTTTATATACCTTATATATATGTCCAGGTGAGGTTCCTCCCATGTATCTCCCATCACTGACAACACACACCAGTGATCCACCTCTGCCCCAGTTGTAACCTTTATGTGATCCAAAACTTATTCAAAAATAAAGCCAATAAAATAGCCAAATACAATTAAAAGGAAAATGAAATAATGACGACACGTTTAAAAACAAGAAATAAAATTCATAAATTTTTTTTTTAAATCTAAAAATAAAATTAAATTAAAAGTTGGGATATTAAAAAATAATGAAAAATATTACTTTTTTTTTTTTTGACATTTTGCCTTTCATCACTGTAATATCTGGTGTCCTGTATGTACAATGACATTTTCTTCCATTTATTGGACAGTGTCTTACTTTTTTTTTTTTATTTTGTTTTTTAAGACGTTTTAAGTCACAGTAAAGTCACATACAGAACACAGGGGACTCCCATATATGCAACAACCTCCCCCTTTTCCCCCTTCCCATATTAACACCTTTTTATATGTGCATGGTACTTTTGTTACAACTGATATAAAAATAGTGAAACATAGCTACTAACCATGGTCAATGGTTTACCTTATGGTTTACATTTTAGAACATACCCTTTTATAAATTTTGATGATATTTTACATGGCCTGTGTCCATCATTGCAAGATCAGGTAGAACACTTCCATTGCCCACTAAATATCCCTTGCTCCATCTATTCTATTCCTCCCTCCCCCTCCCCACAGGGCCAATGGTGATCCCCCATCTTCATTCCTTTGATGAAAATATTCATAGTTGCTTGCAAAAAACAGTGAGGTCTTTGACACACTGGTTTGTCCTCACCTATTAAGAATGGCACATGCTCTCAAAAGGCTGCTGCCCCTCTGTTTGTGAACATAACAGTCCCCCCTTGAATCGGAGTCCAACTCCTTCCTACTCATTTTGTGGGTCTCCACCCACTGATACAACACATTATGATAAAATGATCACTCACACATTCCCTAGAAGCCTGCACCAGTTGTGCTCTGTCCTGAATGACACAAATCCAACATCCTAAACCAGTAACATTTCCTTGTCATATTGCCATAAAAGCATTCTCAAATTTTTACTTTCAACCACATATGAGCCAATCCCCAGTGTTCACCTGGCCCCTCTCCCAATCCTCCCCATCATCCCCTGGACCTTCCAACCCATCCTCCCCAATCTACCCACCTGTCAAACTTGAACCACACAACCCAATAATATCACTACCCTCCTGTCATATAACTTCACACTTTCACTTTATCATAGATTACTTCCATATGGGCATTGGCTCACAACCTTCTTCTCCGTTTTTATTTCCTGTAAACCTGTCTTCCAGACAATAGCTTTCTCAGTCTCCTCAATTTGCTTAATTCATATCAGTGAGGTCATGTAATATAATATTCATCCTTAAATCCCTGGCTTCCTTCACTTAACATAAGGTCCTCAAGATTCATCCACGTTATCCTGTGTGTTAGCACTGTATTCCTTCTTATATCTGAGTAATATTTCATTATGTGCATGTACAACATTTTGTTTACCCATTCATCTGTTGATGGGTGTTTGGGTTTATCCCAATTTTTGGCAATAGTGAATAATGCCTCTGTGAACATGGGTGTGCATATATCAATTCATGTCTTTGCTTTCATTTATTCTGGGTATATACCCAGCAGTGGAATTGCTGGATCATATGGCAGTTCTATAGTTAGTTTTTGAGGAACCACCAACTGTCCTCCACAATGGCTGGATCATTCTACATTCCGACCAGCAGTGGATGAGGGTCCCCATTCCTCCACATCCTCTCCAACACTTATAGTCGGCTTTATTTTTAATAGCTGCCAGTCTAATGGGGAATAGGATGGTATTTCATTGTAGTTTTGGTTTGCATTTCATTAATAGCTAGTGATATTAAGCATCTTTCAAGTGCTTTTTTAGTCATCTATATTTCTTCATTGGAGATATGTCTTTTATTATTTTTATTTATTTATTTTTATTTTTTTTATTTTTTAATTTTTTGTTATATTTTTTTTCTTTTTTTTTATTATGGGTAAAAATCAAAATTCTCACAATACATACAAACATTTGCAAAATGATATATAAATATATGTGCATATATGTGTATTTGCTTACAAAAATGTTATTTTTATATATATATATATACATATATTTTAAGAGGTGCTTAGATTACCTAAAATATTACATGGAACCCACTGGGATTCCCATGTTGCCCACCTCCCACAACTCCCAACATCTCCCATAGTGTGGCCCACCAACCTCAATGAACTTACACCTCCTGGAGCCTTGCCACCAACCATAGACCACAGTTCACACTGTAGACCACACTCTCTCCCACTCAGTTCTGAGTGGTGTGTGCTGATTTAAAATGGCCTACATCCATTGCCACAACAGTACTCAGGACAACCTCCAACTCCCAAAGAAGCCCCTGTATTTCAACTGCTCATCCCCTCCCTACCCAAAAAACTGTCAAGTGGCCACTGGCTCCACCTCATTGTTATAATTTCTTGCATTGCAAGAATCACCATATGTGAGCAAGAGAATACCATCAAGTCCACTCTAGTCCATAGTTCTTCCCCCAATCCAGAGGTGACTGGGATGGTGATGTCCACTCCAACTCCAAGTGAGAGAGGGCTTATATCCCATGGATATGGTGGGTGGGATGATCCTGCCTGCAGATGCAGGCCCTCTCCATTCCCTGGGATGGCCATTTCCCATCGTTGTCTCCTCACCAGGTGACTTGGATGAGTCCATTGAGCTGTAGGGTAGGAGTTGCAGCTC
>JAKSZT010054130.1:1205043-1262250 GCA_026826555.1 Tolypeutes matacus
CCATTCATTATCATCATATCCATTATCTTTTTATGTATGTTTATAATTTCTTCAATGTGTTCTCCCAGTGTCTTCTTAATATCCTTACACTCTTCCTTCACTTCATTAAGTTGGTCCATGATATTTGTTTGGACAGCTTTGATTAGTTGTCCAATATTCTGCATCTCTTCCTGGTTTTTAGTTTGTTCATTCAGCTGGGCCATATCCTCCTGTTTCTTAGTATTGTTTGTAATTTTTTGTTGCTGTCTGGTAATCTTCTTATCTTTACATGTTTATTCAGTTGATTAGCTTCTCTCCTTACTCTAGGATTTTATTTAATTGCTGTTTTTGTGTGCATGTTAAGGTTTCTCTTTGACACTTTGTTCTTGTTCTATCCCCTTGCTGTTGTCTATGATCATTGTTTTGGCTCATTCATGTCTCTGATCCTCACTCTTCAGAGAGTTGGTAAGCAGGGTCCTTGTTTGTTATGCTCCAAAGCAGGTCCCCATGGCAGGTTCTGGCTTTTTCTTTGTTGTTTTAGTGAGAGCTAAGCCTTATCTGTCTGACTCATTGACCATGTTCCCACCTCTTTAAAAGTTATAAGTTATTATTTTAAATGCCCATTTTGGGTATATTTGTGCCTTCAATAAAATTTTAAAATAATTATCATACTGAACTATAGTAAGATTCTAAAGGGAAAGAATTATATGATACTCATTTTGTATTTTGAAATTGATTTAAAATGAATTGATGGACCCATTTTAATTATTATTAATTTAAACTCATAATAGTTGTTTTTATTTGTACGGAATTGAATTGCAATGCCTTCCAAGAAAAATGGATTATAGCAAAACTTTTGTAATAATACTGGCCTTTTGCATGTTGCTATTTTACATGATCAATTCTATTTTCATAGGAAAAAAGAACATAGAATTTGTGCTATCAATAGAGAGCAAGCATTTCTATTGTTAAATAAATATATCTGCATTTCTTGGAAAAATGTTTATGTGTGAAATATATTGTCTCATTTCCAATCAGTTGCTGTTTACAAAATTCGTTCTAGTTGTGTAACAACTGAAGTGATCACATCCAGTTCAGGAGGCCCCATTTTTTTCTCATTATAATTCCCTATGTTATACTTTCTCAGGCTAGCCTTGATTGACTTTTCTCTCAAGACAAAGTACATTATATTAGGGAGCCTTTGAAATTGTTTGAAATTTGCATTTCTAGGCTAGTTTTCCTACAAGGGATATGTGGAATGTAGCATATGGTAGGTAGTATAGAGACCCCCAAAGATATCTCATGTCCTTGTCTCCAGAATCTGTGAAAACAAGAAAAGTAACTTTGAGTATCCAAGAATAAAGACCTTGTTATAAAGATATCAAATCAGATTATCAAGGTGGGCACAATCTAATCACCTAAGTCCTTCAAAGCAGAGGACCTTTTCCAACTCCAGTCAGAGACTTAGTAGCATGAGAAGGACTTGACTGGGCATTGATCATTATGAAGACAGAGAAAGGGGACCATTATCCAATGAATGCTGGAGACCTCTAGAAGCTGGAAAAAGGCAACAAAACAGAATTTCCACTGGAGCCTTCAGAAATGTGAAGCCCATATCACACTTCCAATGTACAGAACTGTTATAAGTTTGCATTGTTGTAAGCTCTGTTAGTAGTAATTTGTTACAACAGCAATAGGGAATGAATAAATTTCAGAAAATCTAAAGTCTCAATATCACTCTATAACATTTATGCTGTAGTGAATTCAGGATACAGCAGAGAAGGGAGAAATATCGCATATATTTCTGTACCAGACTCCAGACACTGTCCAATCACCTATCAGCTATAGAGTGGTGAAACTGTGACAAAACAAAATAAGTAAATACTATAAAAATCAGTATGAATGAATAATCTACCACATTAGATAAAAACATGGGCGAATCTCACAAACACAATATTGGGCAGAATATGTGGAGCACAGAAAAGTGTACCATGTATATCATTTATTTTACAAAAAGATTAAACAAAGGCTTAATGATGCCAGAAGACAGGGCAGTCATCTTGGGTTTTATAACTGAAAGGAGACATGAAAGGAGCTCTTGGGCTGCTGTTCAGATTTACTCCTTTATCTGGATGCTGGTGGTATGGATGAGTCCATTGTGTGAAAATGCATCCTCTCCAAAGAGTAAACACTCAAACCATGGTGAAGGATAGACCCCATTGAGCTCCTGTGATAAGAAAACAGGCTGCTCAATGGAGCAACCTGGGAATGAATGGAGGATGTTTCCTCATATATCTTGGCAAGGAGTCCTTGCAAATCTCAGCAAAGATCACTATGGTTAGGAAACCACAAGAAATGGCTCTCAGACAACAAACATTTTAGTGATATTTTGGGAGAAATGAATAATAGCTTAGAATATAGAGCCCCAATACTAACTGCAAATTCATTTCTTCCATACTAATATTCAAATTGTTGTAGTATTGAAATTCCTTTGATTTAAAGAAAGAATGTAATATGGAGTTTACAGCATAATGGAATAAAACAAGAACCAGACCTGCTTCACCCATGTTGATGTTACTTGGTTAAATAAAGTACTAATATATTTATACACATTCATTTTTTTTCTTGATAATATATATTCTTGCTTTAACAATAACACACATATTTAGTAGTCTCCAATTCCCCATGTGGTAATAACTTATATTATCTACCTCTAGTTTCTGACTGAACTTTAGAGGGATAATATTATGAGAGTATGTATTGACTCATGAGTATGTTGCTCAATGTTGCTGGGGCATGGCCATCCAGCTAAACTTTCTATCATCTGAAGTATGTTTGTACTACCATGTGTAATGTCCTTTCTATAACCTTATCTGTTTATTTCAGAAGAAAAACTGACGCATTTTAGTAAGAAGAGTTTGGAATATTCCCTTTTATTTACCAATTAAGAGGAACAAAATTAAGCCAATATTGGGGAAGGAAAATTTGTAAAATACAAATATTTTAATTAACCATACTTTCCTTAAGACCAGGTACAACACATGAGAGGACAAAAAATATCAAGTACTATTGTGGGAGATATTATGACAGTAATATGTGGAGAATGCTATTGGAGGAAGTTATGGCATTACAAGACATTTTTTTGGTAGACATAAAACTGGATTTAATTTTGGAAGGTAAAAGGGAGGTAGGATGTGTTTTGATAAATTATAGGACATATGAGAATTGAAGAAAGTCCAATACATAATGACATATTCTAAGTTCTTGAGTAATTAGGTGTAAATGAATGGAGAATGTTATCCATCATAAAAGGGATGGAAAGGAAACTGATGGAAGTGTGGCTTAGATCATGTGCAAACATATTGTTCAATAATTTCACATGAAGCAAAAGTTAACTAAAGAAAAGAATAATAATGAAATCTTTTGTTCCAAATAATGTCAGCTATTTCATTAAATAAAATTTGACATTTTGACCTTTTATATATGCATTTTATTGGCATTAATGATATTGCATTTATTACATGCACAATATAATGCTACCATCATCCCCATACATTACAAAAAAATTTTTACCTACCCCTAACAGAATTTCTATAATCATTAATCAATAACACCACTTCTTCCCCCTTCCCTAGCTCTTGGAAACTTCTAATCTACTTTCTATCTCTGTAAATTTGCTAATTCTAGATAATTCATATAAGTGAAGTTATGAAATATTTGTCCTTGTGTGCCTTGCTTATGTCACTCAGCATAATGCTTTCAAGGCTCACACAAATAGTAGCATGTATCAGAACTCACTTCATTCTTTTTCACAGTTGCATAATACTGCACTGTATTTGCATACTACATTTTGTTTATCAATTCTTTTGTGGATGAACACATGAATTGTTCACATTTTAGATATTGAGAATAATGCTAATATAAACATTGGCATATGAGTATCTAAGTGATTCCATGTTCCAATTTCTTTTGGTATATATTTCGGAGTTTGATTGCAGTGTCATATGTAATTCTATGATTAGCTTTTTGGGGAACACAAATGGCTTTCCACTGCAGTAACACTATTTTATATTGTCATAATTAGTACAGGTGGGTTCCAATTATACAGCTTCTTCTCTGGAATTGATTGAATTATGTCCTCCCAAAAGACATATTGAAGTCTTTCTCCCCAGTACCTCAGGATGTGGTGTTATTTGGAAATAAGGTCATTACATATGGAATTCAGCAAGTTAATCAGAGGTCATAGTGTAGAGAGTGAGATCTTCACCCAAAGGAATTGTGTTCATACAAGAAGAGGAAATTTGGACACAGGAAGCTAAAGCATAGAACATCATGTGGCATGTGGGGCAGAGAATGACATGGAATTGTGGCAATCCATCAACAGAAGCTACACAAGTCATGGAACAGATTCTTTCTCTATGGACTTCCAAGGAATCATGGTCCTGTTGACAACTTGCTTTCAGAAATCTAGGCTCCAGAAATGTAGTTAATAAATTTCTGTTGTTTTAAGCCACTCTATTGTACTACTCTCTAACAGCAAAATGAGAAGATGAAACTTGTCATATTCCCTTTATGTTTAATAACAGCAATCTTTGTATGTGTGTTATTATCTCATTGTAGTTTGGATTGCATTTCTCTAAAAGCAATGATATTGAGCATCTTTTTTAAAATTATATTTTTTAATTTTTTAAAGTTACAAAGATAATATAAATGTTATATAAAAAATATAGAGGATTCCCATATGCCCACTCCCTACTCTTCTGCAAATTTCCCACATTAACAATACCCTTCATTAGTGTGGTACATTTGTTACAATCGATGAACACATTTTAGAGCATTGCCACTAAACTTGGATTATAGTTTACATTAGAGTTTAAATGCTCTCCCGCACAATTTTTCAGTTATGGCAAGAAATATAATGCCTGTATCTGTCATTGCAACATCATTCAGGACAGTTTCAATGTCCCAGAAATGTCCCCATATTACACCTATTTTTCCTTCTCCTTCCCCTTTGAACCTTAGGTGGCCACTGCTTCTACATCAATGATAAAAGTTCTTCCATTGCTAGAATAACAATAAGTCTATGGTAGAATAACAGTAAGTCTATTCTAGTCCATCCTTCATTCTCCAATCCTTAGGATTCTGGGATGGTGATGCTCACTCTTCCTCTAATTGAGATGGAGCTTAGAGCTCATGGAGCAGAGGGATTGGACTATCTTGCTTGCAGTTATAGATTCTCTATGATCCTTGGGATGGTTGTTGTCCATAATCATCTCCTTGTTAGTTGATGTGGGTGAGTTCAATGAATTGGAGAGCAGGTGTTGCAAATCTGTTGAGATTCAGGACCTGACAGACACATGGAAAGCCCAAAGATTTAAGTCTCTTGGACATAAACCTATCAACTCTAGTACTAACTATAGGTTCAAATAGAAGGTGCAGAAGAGCCACGTGGAGGGAAACCACAACTGAGTCCAACTCTGTCACACTGGGGACCATAAATTCCAATGTAGGGCCTACAAGCTTGGCACAAAACTCATTAGCTGTCAGCCCTGCCTATAGTGTCTGGATGTCTCTAAAGCCCTCAGGAGCCCTGTTATTTGAGGAAATATTGACAATGGCAGTCAATGAGTTCCTGCTGAGACGTGCACAAGCATAACCTCTGGAATGACCTCTGGACTCAATTTGAAGTCTCTTAGACATTTAAACTCATTTGTCTTTACCCTTTCCCCCTTTTGGTCGAGGTCTTTTTCCAGTTCCACTGCTACATTTTTAAGTTGACTATTTGTCTATCTTCTTTAAAATATGTATGTTGTTTGCCTTTTTAATTAATTGATTTTATTAATTTGTCAATTGTTGGAGTTCTGTATATACAAATATACTTGATATAAAGCCATTATCAATTATTTTCTCTCATTATGGTGTCATTTTTTCACTTTCTTGATAATGCCCCTTGATGCATAGTTATATGTTTGTTTGTTTTTTATTTTGATGTAATCCTATTAATATATTTTTAATTGCTTGTGCTTTTGGAATTATACCCAATAAACCATTGCCACAGTAGATTTCATGAAAATTTGTTCCTAGGTTTTCTTCTATGAATGTTATGGCTTTAGCTCTTATAATATTGTCTTTGGCACATTTTCCATTAATTTTTGTATGTGATATAAGGTAATGGTTCAATTTCATTAATTGAATATGCAAATATAATTTACCACCACCACCCCCAAATTTTTTTTAGAGAAATTGTAGGTTCACAGAACAATTATGCATAAAGTACAGGATTTCTATATATCTTCCTATAAGCAACACTTTGGTTTGGTTTGGTACATTTTTTACCATTACTGAAAGCACATTTTTACAATTGCACTATTAGCTATAGTCCATGATATAATTTAGAGTTCACTGTTTATCAACCCAAAGTCATTTTTGAAGAGACTATTCTTGAGCCATTGAATGGAGTAGATTCCCATGTGAAAAGTAAATAACATAGCTATGTGAGTATATTTCGGGATTCTCAATTATAATCCATTACCTACATTCCTATCCTTATCTCAGTAAAACATTGTTTTCTTTACTATAGCTTTGTAGCAAGTTTTGTAATTGAGGTGTGTGTGTCTTTTAAATTTATTCTTCTTTTCCAACATTGTTTTGGCTATTCAAGGCCCCTTACAATTACATTTCGATTTGTAGATAGGCGTCTCATTTCTGCAAAAAGGTTACTGTAGTATTCATAGGGATTATACTGAATCTATAGAACACTTTAGGATGTATTGATATATTCACAATATTAAGTCTTTCAGTCAATCAATACAGGATATCTTTCAGTTTTTTTATGTTTTTAATTTCTTTCATTATTTTCTTGTAGTTTTCACTTTACCATTTTTTCACCTTCTTGCATATATTACTTATAGTTATTGTACTCTTTTGGAAACTGTTGTGATGTGATTTTTTAAAAATTTCCATCTCAGAATTGTTATTGCTAATGTATACTTAAAAAACCTAATTTTTGTGTTTTGTTCTTGTACTTGGCAACTTTGCTGAAATCGTTTACTAGTTCCAATAGCTTTCTTGCCAGTTCTTTAGGATTTCTTATAAATAGTGTAATGTCATCTGTGAATACAGATATTTTAAATTATTCCCTTTTAATTTTAATGCCATTTATTTCTTTTTTTTCCATGTCTAAATGCTCTAGCCAGAGTATTCAATACAAAGTTGGACAGCACCAGTGAAAATGGGCATGCTTATTTTGTTTCTGATGTTAAGAAGAAAGATTTCAGTCTTTCACCATTAAATATTATGTCAGCTGTGGCTTTTTCATAAATTCCTTTTATTACATTGAGGATGTTGTATCAATTCCTAGCTTATTGAGTGTGTTTATCATGAAAAGGTGTTGACATTTGTCAAATGTCTTTTCTGTGATCATATGCTTCTTTTCCATGGTTCTATTAACATGGTGTATTTTATTAATTTATTTGTTATGGTGAACCACACTTTCATTGCTGGAATAAATCCCAATTGGTCTTGGTGAATACTCCTTTTAATGTGCTATTGTACTTGATATGCTAGAAATTAGTTGAGGATTTTTGCAATTACCTTCCTAAGGATAATGAAGTCTATAATTTTCTTTACTTGTGGTGTCTCTATATAATATTAATAAAATTGAAATTCTTACTTCATGGCCTCATGGAATGAATTAGGAAGTGTTCTTACCTCTTCAATTTCTGAGGTTACTTGATAAGGATTTCTCTTGTTTTGATGGCACCTATGGAGCCATCTTGTCCTGAACTTTTTTCCTTTTCTTTCATTCTTTTTTGTGTGGGGTTGGGGAGGATTTAATTACTGATTCAAATTCTTTAGCTGTTATTGATCTGTTGAGATATTCTTCTGTTTTCTTGAAACAGTTTAGATAAGTTAAATGATTCCAGAAATAAAAAAAAAAAATTCTAGATATTGTAATTTGCTGGTGTATTCTCCTATAATTATTCATTTTATTTCTGTAAGGTCAGTAGTAAGTTGTTCACCTTCATTTATGGTTTTAGTTATTTTCATCTTGCTTTTCTTCATTGTTAGTAAGCATATTCTGTCAAATCTTAAGTATTTCTATCCATCTGGAATCTTATGATTTAGTTTTCTGTGCTTCTCCTAGTTCTTCGAGATGTGAAGTTAGATTATGATTTGAGATATTTCTCTTTTTAATGTAAGAATTTTCCATCATAAATTGCTCACTAAGCACTACTTTCCCTGGATCACATAAATTTTGGTAAGTTTTATTTTCATTCATGTATAAGTATTTTTTAATTTTCCTTTTGGTTCATCTATAATACGTTGACTGTTTGAGTGTTTTTTAATTTCAACATATTTTTGAATTTTCTAATTTTCTTTATTATTAATTTCCAGCCTCATTTCACTGTGGTCAGAGAAAATATTTTGTATGATTTCAAACTTTAAAAATTTATTCAGATTTGGGTCCAATTGGCCCAAAGATTTAATTCTCTTGGATATATACCTATCATTTCTAGTAGTACCTATATGTTCAAATATAAGGGGTAGAAGAGCCATGTAGAGGGAAACCACAACTGAGTCCATCTCTGTCACACTGGGGAGCCTAATACCAAAGTAGGACCCACTGGCAAGGCACCAAATTCCTGGGCTGTCTGTTCTGCCTATAGTGACTAGATGTCTCCAGAGCCCTCAGGAGTCCCAATATTTGAAGCAGTATTGACTTTGGCAGTCAATGAGATTCTCCTAGGATGTGAATAAGTATAACCTCTGGTATGACCCCCTGATTTCACTTTGAAGTCTCTTCGCTATATAAACCCATTTGTCTTTACCCTTTACCCCTTTTGGTCAAGGTCTTTTTCCAGTTGCATTACTAGTTGGTGCTTGGTAGTAATCCCTCAGTGCCAGGAAGGCTCATCCCCAGGAGTCATGTCTCACATTGGGGGAAAGGTAATACATTTATAAGCTCAATTTGGCTTAGAGAGAGACCACATTTGAGCAACAAGGAGACACTCAGGAGGTAACTCTTAGGTACCCTAAAATACTAGGCTAAGTTTCATTTTCAAAAGTAAAGTTTCATAAGTATTGTCATCAATAACACTTACTCTCCAGTTCATTGGACTAACCCAGTAAAACTTACAAACAGATGATGCTGGACAGTGACCATCCCAAGGAACAGAGATAGTCTGCAACTGCAGTCAAGATAGTCCCATCCATCTGCCCCATGGGATCTAAGACCCGTCTCAATTAGAGTAGAGTGGGCATCACCATCCCAGAATCCTCAGGATTGGGGAATGAACAATGGACTAGAGTAGACTTACTGTTATTCTACTATAGACTTATTCTGATTCTAGCAATGAAAGACATTTTAGCATTGATGTGGAGGCAGTGGCCATCTGAAATTCTGATGGGAGGGAGAGGGAAAAATAAGTATAATATGGGAGCATTTTTGGGACCTCAGAATTGTCCTGAATGACATTGCAATGACAGATACAGACCATTATATATCTTTTCATAGCTTACAAAAATTCCACGGAAGAGAGTGTAAACTACAATGTAAACTATATGCTCCAAAATGTTTTCATCAGTTGTAACAAATATACCACACAAATGAAGGATGTTTTTAATGTGGGAAAATGTGGCAGGAGTAGGGAACAGGGCTTATGGGAATCCCCTATATTTAATGTAACATTTATGTAATCTAAGTATCTTTAAAAAATAAAAGATGTATATTTAAAAAAAAGATAGAGTGACAATGTACACACAATGAAAAAAAATTTGACTTATTTTGTGACCTAACAGAGACCTACTGACGAATGATCCATGTGCAGTTGAGAAGAGTCTGCATCCTGCTTTAAATATATCATGCTACTGTCTTCCAAGCTCTATGATTTCTGATGACATATTGGAATTTAACCTAATTGTTTTAGATCTCCTTGTGTCTGTTGAGTCACTTTTCTCTTACTTCCTTTAGGATACCTACTTTGTCTTTGGTCAATGTGTTTAAATTTATCATTCTTGGGATTCATTGAGCATCTTGGATGTGTATGTTCATATCTTCCATCAGATTTGAGAAGGTTTTGTCCATTTTTTGTTCAAATATTTTTTGTACCCTTTATCACCCTCTTCTTTTGAACCCCTAAGAAATGTGCTGGTAAACTTAATATTACCCCACAATTCCCTCAGGTGCTATCCATTTGTCTTCATTCTTTTTCATTCTGCTTCTCAAAGAGGATGATTTCAATTGTCTTATCTTCAAATTCAATGATGTTTTCTTTTGCCAGCTCAAATATGCTGCTGAAAGTCTTTATTAAATATTTTTATCCGTTATTGTAGTTTTTGATTACAGAATTTCTACTTGCTCTCTGTTTATAATTTCTTTATTGTAATTCTCATTTTATTCATATATTGTCTTTCAATTTCCTTGTGCTATTTTTCCAAGGTTTTCTTAAACTATTGATCCTATTTAAGAGAGTTGGGATAATGTCTTTATTTGATAGTTTAGTAAATGGAGCTTCTCAGGGATAAGTTCTGTCCTTTTTTTCCTGTGATGAGACCATTCTTCCATGTTTCTGGTACATTTCATAATATTTTTTTAAAAACAGAACATTCTAAGTAGTATTGTGATAACTCTGGAAATCTGGTTTTCCCATTACCTTAATAAATACTCATATTCATATTTGTTAGAGTTATTCATTATGACTTTTCCTCACTAATTTTGCAGAGCATAAATTCCTTGTTTTATGTGGCCACTGAAGTTTATTTTCCATTATTTCAAGGGTCAATGAGTCAGCTGGCATAAATTTCATCAATTTAAAAACAAGTGGACCACCCTTTAAATATTCTAATAGAAACACCAGTGGATGGTTGTTGCAGCCTCTGTAATTATCCCTCAGAGATCTTCCAGACAAGCTAGACATGAAACACCAACTTTTTGAAGGAGAAAATTTCCTCTGTCTGCTCTGGCACAAGTGAGCAAATCTCAGAATGGAGACTGCTGTACAGATTCCACTACTGTGGGTCTGAGGGATGGAGAATTGTCACTGGATCATGCCCGCCCTCACTTATGAAACCTCAAAAGTTTGGCATCTTCTCCCTTTGTCCAGGTCTCCTGTGGTTGTTTTCATTCCTTAGTTAGCTTGCAGAATTGCAAATAAATAATTCCAATAACTTTTTCCAGCTCATTGATTGTATTGTTGGATAGATTGACCCTAGAATTTTCTGTTCTGTCATTTTACATGAAATCACCATTCTTGTTGTGATTTTTACCATAGTTAATGCTTTAGAATAGTAATGACTTAGTTAACCCTCTCTTTCTAGAGCCCGATGTGCTTAACACGGCCACTCAACATAAAAACATTCTACATTACAGTTTTATCATAACACCTGCATGTTTTTCTTTATATATATATTGTTCATATAAGAATTTAGTTTAGTGTATCATATACACACATATATTCTATATAAAGTGTCTTTATATGTATATATCTTAGTTGGCAATAACAAATACCGAAAACTGGTTGTCTTAAAAACAGAAATTTATTGATTCACAGTTTTTAGAGGTTAGGAGGCCAAAATCAAAATATGGAAGTATTAGGCTTTTTTTCAAAATCTGAAATGTTCTTATTGTGGCTTGCTGAAATCCATAATCTCTGAATTTTTCACATGACAATCTTCTTTCTCCTCATTTGCCTTCTATTGACTGACTGCATCTGAATTTCCTCTGCTTATGAGGCCCAGTTATATAGGATTAAGACTCACCCTGTTTCAATTAGTAATGTAATAATAACTACAAAGATCCCATTTCAAATGAGTTCATATCTATAAGATCAAGAGTAAAGACATGAACATGTCTTCTGGGGGGCTTGGTTCAAACCCCAAAAACATTATCTATCTATCTATCTATCTATCTATCTATCTATCTATCTATCTATCATCATCTATCTATCATCATGTACTTATCATCATCTATCTATTTACATTTACATATAGGTCTGTTTTAAGAATATCTATTTCTTTTCACTGTTGTACTTGGCTATTTCTCTCACAAAATAATGTTCATTTGATTGCAGTAGTGTTCTATCAAGACTTAAAACCTACCAAGTTACAATAGTATTATTACTTTTTAAACTATAGAGTTATTTTTACATATTTATTTTTCAATATAAGTTCCCAAGGAATTCCTGATAAGAATGCAGTTCACTTAAACAAGCTGCCTCACTCCTTGTTTTCTCAGTAGTGGTAACTTCCACCATTCTTTGTCTTTCAATACCCCCAGTACACATGTCTAGCTTCTGAATGCTTCTCTTGTCTATGTGTATGTGTAGGGGGATGTGTTTGCCTGTGTGTAGCAGGGACAATAAACTTACAAAATATTATTTAAAAATTCATACTGTTTAAATTCACATTTTTTACATACTATGACTTACAGACTTTAATTATTGTATATTAATTATGTATTACAAACAGATATTTTTAAATACCCATGTAATAGTTTCATGGACACACCATATGCCAAAAAAAAAAAAAAAAAAAAAAACCTGAAAATTTTCCAGTTGGGAGTAACACTGGTCATATATACTATCTAAAATGCTATAAAAATTAGATGCTAATGACAAAATTTATTAATTTTATCCCTTAGCCATTAGTGTCTAATGAATTATTGGTCCTTTATTATAAATAGTGAAATCATAGATGGTATCATACCTAATTTTAGAATTTGTACAGTCAAACAATTAGTGACATTTTTCCAATCTTAAAAAAGAATCAAAAGCAAATCAAAACATTAAATTTACCTTTATGTTATACCACATTTCTTGGATCTCTTTTTTTGGAACTCTTGTGTATACTGGGTTTGTGGATTGATCTTTCATTTTCCTCATATATTTTCCTTTTAAAGAAGTACAAGCTAATTGTTTTCTCTGATCAAAACAAGAAAATCAGGAGGTTGTGTTGTTGGTGCTTGTTGATCTGACTGATTGTGCCAGAGTTGACCTTAATATATACTCATTTTCATATTTGTTGTCTCAGAATTCTATGAGAACATCACGGGAGGATGTCAATATACATCCATGTTTTAATACTTATTGTCTCGGGATAGTAAGATAGCTGGCATGGCTCCTTAGCTAGGCCATATTCAAAAAATACAGAAAAAAATATTTTAGCTTCTCTTAAACCCCTTCTTAGCATCAACTTGCCCATACTGCTTATTTATTTAATATAAGCACTTATAATTCCTAATATAAGCCAAATGATCAAAGAAGAGAAGAAAATGATTACAAAGTCAAGAAACTTCTTGGGAATTTTTGCAGTAACCTTTGGCAGAATCTTCAGTGCACGTCCAAGGTAGAGAGTTTGGGAGCTCGAGGCCTTGAGGTGGGACAAGGCTGAGACCTGGGGTACAATAAGCAGTGATTATTTCTCCTTTGAGAACTTCTGACTGTACATTTTCCTCCACTCTTATTTGGTAATTTTCTTCTTTTTACTTTGTTCTCTTCACATATTACCTTTATAACAAATCAAACTGTTCTTCACTTTACTTATTTGTGTTTTGTAACTCCTATTTTATCCTTCAGTGTTTTCATATGATCAATGTCATTTGACATTGGTGCATTTAATCCAAAACTTTAATTTTTTATATTTCTCCATTTCAATATCAGATTCAATTTATTTAGTTGTTAAAATGGAATCAGAAAGTTCGGAATTTAAAAGAAATATTTCATTTGTTTTGGTTTGGTTATTACCAATGTCTTCTCTTTCTTGCTGAAAATGTAGCAACTTGCAGCCATTACAGCATAGAAAATAGCTCATACATAAGGACAAAAAACAAACTTCCACTAATACTGCCCTGGCAACCTGAAGTCAACAAGGTTATCTACTCTTATACCTTTCCTTTCATCCAGCCACTCATGCTGTGAAATCTTCCATAACACCTACTATTCTGCATTTGTCCACTTCTATGAATGGCTAGAGGGAAAGAAGTTAGCAGCCAAGTTGTGGCTAATCTTTCATATTCTGGGACCAGAGGCAGGAGAAATTATCAGATCAAAATACCGTTTTCTGCTCATTCTAACGAGATCTCCTACAGTCAGTTTATAGGGGAAAGATAACTGAAGGTTATATCTATGAAATGTGTTCAGGATATACCTGGCTTCCTTAGGTAGCTCATGGTTTACAAAAATGGGTGGAATTAGCACACAAATGGAAATGACTTGCTGAAACATGTCAAGGCCGTCTATACAATTATTATAGTATAAAATGGAGGAGTTTCCTGACCATAATAGCATCCTTTGTGTAAGGTAATGACCTTCATGCATGATTTGGAGAACTTCTCTTTAAAATCTGGTCATACCGGCATGTTAAAGTGGTAAAGAAATCCTTTGGGACATGTACCAATGCTTAGAATTTTCATACTTTGCTTCCATCCCACATCAATTGTGACCTATGGGCTAATAATAAAATTTGGTAGTGCCTTAGATCTTTGTAGTATATTTTCCTTGGATTATTTAAATTTTACTATTCCTGGAAATATTTGTTTTCCCCTGAGGAGGTTGTGTTGTATCTGTGTGTATGTATATGTATATTTAGAAGCACAAATGTGTACGTGTTTAATCTAACATTTATGAACACCTGCCCCAAAACATAGATTTTCATGTTGTGAAACAACAGGCAGAAATTACCTTAACTCACACGCAAACATGGTGTCCTGTAAAAGAACTGGAATAAGCTGAATATTCAATTATGTTATATTGGAATGGCACCATCCTACGTGTACTTCAGTAGACTGAATAACTCTAAATATAAACTTTTTGGCATGTAGTGTATTGAATTTCTTGGGGACAATACATGAAACAAAACCCATGCATTAGGGGGTAAGGCTTTGTCTTGAAGAATTTAAAGTTTTATTTGGACAGAAAGCATTATTTGACTGACATGAAAGAAAAACACCTTTCTATCTCTGAAAAATGTACTGACAATTTGATTTTGTCTTCAAATATGGAATATATTTAGAATGTGCTTAATATTGGGGGTTCAGCTGCCCTCTGCCCTGTGGATATATCTAGGAAAGAGATTCTGAGGGATGTGTGCTACTGTGCTACAAACCATAAAATAACAAGTTTGAGAAGCACTTGTGTCATAGAAAGTAAAATATGAGGATGCAGATAAAAAGTGTGATAGCCAAGATAGCTCCTACCATATAGATAATCATCATGTTGAAGGACACATCAGAGCAGGAGAGCTGCAGGAGTGGGTTGAGATCACAGAAGAAATTATGGAAAACATTGGAAGCATAGAAGAAGAGATGTGCCATTAGGACAGTGTGTAGAAGTGCATGGAGGTAGGTCACAACCCAGAGCTCAGCCACCAACTGGACACAAAGGTGAGGAGTCATTATGTTGGTATAATGTAAAGGGTGGCAGATTGCCACATACAAATCATATGCCATCACACAGAGAAGGAAGCTTTGGAAATGAAGAAGAAGAGCTGTGTGAGGCAGCCTGAAAATGAAATAGTCTTGTTATCTGTCAATGTGTTCACTCAATTTGTGGGACTGTCGTGGAAGTATAACAGATGTCCACAAAGGTCAAGTTGCTAAGAAAGAAATACATGGGGGAATGGAGTTGAGAGTGACAGCTGATGGCCAAGATAATGAACATGTTCCCTGAAACAGTGACCAAGTACATTGAGAAGAAGAGCAGGGTCAGGAGTCTTTGCTCCTCTGCGGAGTCAGAAATACCCAGGAGGACAAATTCACTCATGACAGTGAGATTTCTTCTCTCTATCTTCCCAACATATTTAGAAGAACAAAATATTAAATTTGTAAACCAATAGTTTCAAACCACTCATTCACTAGTATGTGTGTGAATAAAAAAGCACCATCGAGACTTTTCTTGCTTGGATGCTTGTCAATTACATCTTGTTTTTTATGATAATCATATATTGTATTTATGGCTATTCACAAAGACATTCTGGTTGCACCAATCTCAACTTCTTTCAAGAATCATCATTTCTTCTTCCAAACAAACTGCAAATTAGTTGAATAATAACTATTTATTTTTATTGTTCCATTTATATTCATTTTAGATATTAATCATTCAAGTATTGGACTTTATAGATTTAAATGAATTGTTAATTTTAAATTATACTATTTAATTTGATCCACTAGAAATATATACTTTTAATGAGTAATTATCCTCAGAATCACAATTTTAAATCCATGCTATTAAGTGTTTTTTTATTATTAAATCATGCAGAGGCCTTACCCACCAGATAAGAATTTTGTCAAAATAATATGCCAAAACTATTATCTGCACTTTTTTTGTTTTGATAGTACTTACTGGTCTTACCATTAACAATAATAAGAATGCAGTGCTATTTTTGTCACTGGACTATGGAAGAAGGGGTGAAATTGAAAATGTTTTCCCATGATCTTTTCTGCCTATGATGACTTATTTGAATGCATTCTTCTCTTGTTCTTGATGACCTATTATTTTCTTCCAATAACTTTTCTCAAGTCATTGCTTTATTAACATCCAGGGAACTTTTAACAATTATTAAAGATGTTCTCACCTGGTTCCCATTTTTCCTCTCCATCAACAATCTTATCAATGATGTATATAAACTCAAAGTTCATAGAAAATCCCTGATTCACAGGATGATGCTTGGCATTTCTTAACACTGTGACCAATGTCTAGGTTCCATTTCAGAAATACATTCTAGGGTAACATGTTTGATCTTTTCATCATTTATAATTTCTTTAGCTCCCAAATTTTCATGTAAACATGTCTCTTACTCTTCTTGTATAACCAACCTTGCTCTTACTCTTTCAATTACCTTCATTTATATTTAAATCATGAGTTCCACTCTCAAATTTTCTCTTTTTGATCAAAATCTATCTCTGGGTCTGGCATCATTTAATTTACAGGTTACCTATTTTGGTAACTCTCAAATTTCCAATCACTTTCTTCAACCTCCAAATTCTCACCTCTGCCTCAACCCAATATTGACCTTTTTGTTTCTATACTACACTAAATCATCTGAACATTGCTGGTGAACTCAGTACAATGCATTTGGGTCCAATACAAAATTCTGAAAATCAATCTCATTGTGATCCCTATTAACCCTGTAAGATTCATCTCCTATTGATTCCCATCAACTTTACTCACCTTGCATCCCATTTTGCCCAATCCTAGGCAGCTCATAGTGAAGCCTGTGTTGACAAAATACATTACATACAGTCATATATGCAGTCCTTTGAGGAAGAAGGAAACTTTCAACTTGGCTTCCCTCTGCTGTGGGCATCATAAATGACATTTTTCTCTTTCCCATAATTGTTGTGCAATGTTATTTTCATAGCAAGCATCACAATTTCTTTTATTGCCTGATACATGTGGACAGAAATATCTTGAGGATAGAATTTTGAGTTATTATGTTGCATCATTAGCACATGGTGCAAAGTAAAAAAATGAATGAAAAATTCTGGAGAAATTATTTGATTTTGCTTATCTGTCATTTTATACAATGAGATTATATGAATTTGGAAGAGAGTCCTTATTGTATCTTCTCATTTACAGTGCATCGTATTAACTCCAGGATTTTATTTATCAAACAGGATTTTTTAAGTTTCATTCTGTCTTGAAATGTTTACAATATTAATTGATAAAATGCTACATTTATATAATTACACTTTAGGTATATCTTCTATAAAATAGTAAAAAATGTTTATTACTACATACCCTCTTTGAAATCTTTTGTCATCTAAAAATTTCCTTCCCATTCCATAAACTTTTATCATAAAAAGATAGAAGGGTGTTTCCATTGGTTCAGTTAAAATATTTTTAACACTTATCCACTTAAATGAATCCCTTTTTTGCCTCTAGACTGAGGCAAAAAACGGAGGAAAGGAGATACAGATAAATGTGTCCCTCTCTATAGAGAGTAATAGTGTATCACAGTGGGAGTATTTATAT
Source organism: Tolypeutes matacus (assembly GCA_026826555.1). Classification (NCBI taxonomy): domain Eukaryota; kingdom Metazoa; phylum Chordata; class Mammalia; order Cingulata; family Chlamyphoridae; genus Tolypeutes; species Tolypeutes matacus. The sequence continues at coordinate 1,222,992 of JAKSZT010054130.1, forward strand.
ATTTTTTGTTTTTAGAAATACAAATGCAGAGGACTTGAACAAGGGTCTCTCGAGCTTAGTACCCTAGAAGGCTGAGTTCTGAATTCATCTTCTGATGATTTTTATATTTTGTGAGTTAGTTTCTCTCATATTTTGAGATTTTCTTCTTATTTTTACAGAATGAAATATTGAATAGAAGGGGAAAGACTGAAAGCCAATGAAGGTCTTTAGATAAAATTATTTTCCCTTTATAGGGTAATATTGCTTGGGGGAATGAAGGATAGGAATAGGAGAGACAAACCCCTATCTATTCCATTCCCATAATGTTCAAGGTGACCAATTAGCCACTGATGCTAAAAGTCCATTCAGTGATATAAAGGACACATTTGGTTTCAAATCTTTCTTTGTAAATAGTTACTTAATCTTGTAATTGTATTTTACCATCACATATCTCAGTGTTCCCATCTATAAAAGGACAAACACTATGCACCTAATTTAATTGGTACTAGAATTATAACATATATGTAAAATTGTTAATATTTTTCCCAGCCACAGACTTTTTCCTAAAGCATCTGGTTAACAAATAGCTAATGGTTAGAATGACTGAGAGTGGGGCCACACAAATGAAAGTCAAGAGAGAGTGCTTTCTGAAATGAAAATTCTTACTGCACACTACAAAAGTGATTATGTATAAAAATGTAATAAATAGATTTCTTATATATAGGATATATTTAATTTTTTATATATAATTAAAATAATATAGTAAGTTTTCCTCAGAGCTATATAAGTTAGTCTGAATCCTAAACCTAAACAACCATTATTAATGCAAAATATTTTTAACACATCTACTTACATGAATCCCCACTCATTTTTACCTCTATATTAAAATATACAACTTACTAAATATATTGTTTTCAATTTTATTAGTTTAAGTAAAGCTAAGAAATCTTTATTAACATACATTTATATCACCTTGATAAATGCAAGACCTACATTAATTAACTGATTGATCAAGTAAATATAAAAATATGTATAAACATACATACTTATATATGCATACTTATACATGGGTCCATATACATAAGTTTTTCAAATGTAGGGAAAGACCCTTATACATACATTTACAAAGAAAAATAAAGTGTTTCCAATTAACCTATTTTATGAAATATTTTTGGAACTTAAAGAATTATGTGTTCTTGCAGGAGGTCCATGAAGTACTGGAATACACACCCAAATTTGAAAGGTGGAAAGGAGCAAGGGAGGAATCCAATTCTATTAAGTAGTCATTATGTAAGCACCAACAAAACCTCATTAAATAGTAAGAACTTTGAGGCATGAAACCCCATTTTATAGAGAAAGAAAAGAGAAAAAGAGGGAGGACTTCTGGGAAAATGGTGACAGAGTAGGCAGGCAGAGACTGACCCTCTCTCAAAAAAAGTGGAGAGAAGGCAGGGACCTATCTAAAGGAGCTGCTTTGGATATATATAGAACCGGAAGATGCTCTGAATCATCTAGAATGATACTGGAAAGTTAAAGCCACAGAAAAACTATGAATTGCTAGCCCCTGTGGCTAGAAATGGCACATACACCCCACTCTCAGGGCAAGTAGTCTCGGTTCCCCTGGCCTGCTTCTGCCAAGGAACTGGGAGAGGGTGTTCACTGGGACAAAGACGGCTCTGCCAGAGGGTGCAGTGTGATTTCTTTGTTATGAGTTTAGCCAGCTGAGACCCCTTTGAATCTCAGAAAGGACCCTAACCAGATGGGGAGAGGGGAAGGGGGATCTGCTTAGGCAGGCTCTCATGCCCAGTGGCCCAGGGAGAGGTTGCAATTAGATTAGAGAGGAGGCAGGGGCAAGGTACCTAATAAGCAGGACTCTAGCAAGCTGTGGAAGCCTAAAAACACCTTGGGGAAAGGGGGTAGATAGTGCTCTGAAGACAAATCAGCCTAAGAAGACAATTTAGCTCAGCGGAGGAATTCCTGCCTTGCCATGTATGAGTCCCCTGGTTCAGTTCCTGTGTTGACAAACAGAGTGATCCACTGGGTAATCAGGCATCCAGCTGATGCTTTATGACAGGGAATATATAGACATTCTGTTTGTTTTAAGCTTTCTTGGATCTGTTATTTTTTTTTAAGTTTCCTTTTTTTTAATTTTAATTTTTAAAATTATAATCACTAAAACCCAGTACATCACCTGCAGAGGGCAGGCTGCAGGGTGGTTGATCAGTGAATGCAGTGAGCCTGAGAAGCTCCTTAAGGACTTAAAGGGAAGGCTGTAAAAGCAGCCTTGGTTGTTTGTTGTTGTTGTTGTTCCTGCTGTTTTGTTTCTTGTTGTCTGTGTTTCCCCTTTCTTTGTTCCCTTTATCCTTTTTACCAAATTTTTTTCTATATATGTTATTTTTTTTTACTTTCCTTAATTTGTTTATCTTCTGTTTTCTGTTGTTTTTCATTCATCTCTCCTCTTCTTTTTGGTCTTCAATTTTTTCTTAATTTTATTTCTCTCCCTCACTCTTTCTGTTTTCCTTCCTTATTTTTTTCACTTTTTCTTTTTTTCTTCTTTTTTTCATTTCTTCTCTTCTTATCATTCCAGACTTTTAATTCATTCGATGTGTTGTTCTCTATTTTGTTCCTCATTTCATTTTTTCTATTCCACTTTTTAAATCTTATTCCTCTGTACTTCTTATGATTTTTTTATTCATGTACTTATTTTCCTAGGGTTTGTATGGCTCCTCTTCTAAATTTTATTATTATTATTACTATTATTCTTTTTCTTTTCTTATTTCTTTCCTTTGTTCATAATTTTCCCCCAAAGGAAACATAGACAACAGCAAAGAAATAGAATAATAGGAAATAAATGTCACAGTGAAACCTTACTATGCACAAAAACAACAACAAAATAAAACCCTAGAGTAGAAAGTGAAGCTAACCAACTGAATAAACTTATCAAGATAAACAGATGCCTAGACACCAACAAAAAATTATAAGCCATACTAAGAAACAAGAAGACATGGCCCAGCCTAAAGAACAAACTAAAAAACAGGAGGAGATGCAGAATATGGACAACTAATCAAAGATGTCCAAACAAATATCAAAAATCAACTTAATAAAATGAAGGAAGAGATTAAAGATATTAAGAAGGCACTGGGAGAATATACCAAAGAATTTATAAACATACATAAAATGATAATGGATATGAATGTGATGAATGGCACAGTGCAAGAAACAAAAAATATGCTGGAAGCACATACAGTAGATTTGAATAAGCATAGGAAAGAATCAGTGATGTAGAAGACAGTACATTTGAAATCAGTCAGATAGTAGAACAGGTAAGTAAAAAGAGAAAAAAATCAGCAGGGTCATAGGGTATAGAATGACAACATGAAACAAATATATGCATTTTAGGCATCTCAGAGGGAGAAGAGAAGGGAAACAGTTCAGGAGTGTTGGAGGAAATAATGGCTGAAAATTCCCCAACTCTATTGAGGCACATGGACATACAAGTCCAAGAACCACAGCACATCCTAAATATTATAAATCTTAAGAGGCATACCCCAAGACATATATTTGTTAAATTGTACAATGCTCAAGACAAAGAGAGAATACTGATGGCAACTAGAGAAAGGAGATCCAACACATACAAGGGAAGCTCTCTAAGATTAACTGCTGATTTCTCATCTGAGGCCATGGAGGCAAGAATGCAGTGGTATGACATAGTTAAAAGTGCTAAAAGAAAAAAATTCTCAACCAAGAATTCTCTATCCAGCTAAGGTGGCATTCAAAAGGGAGAATTCAAAATATTCACAGTTAAACAGAAATTAAGAGAGTCGGTCAATAAGAAACTGTACTTCAAGAAGTACTAAAGGGAGACCTGCAGAGTGAAAGGAAAAAACAGGAGAGAAAGAGTTGGAGGAAGGTGTAAGTATAACTATAAAGATAAAAAGAGAAATAAAAAATATATGGCATACATAAACCTAAAGAAAACATAGCTAATATTAGTAATTCCTTGACAGTAATAACACTGATTTTAATGGCTTAAACTCTCCAATCAAGAGACACAGATATGCAAAATGGATTAGGAAATATGACCCATCAATATGCTGTCTACAAAACCTCACCTTAGACCCAGGGACACAAGGAGGCTAAAAGAGAATGGATGAAAAAAATTTACATGCAAAAAATAACCAAAAATGGGCAGGGATAGCTATACTAATATGAGACAAAATGGACTTCAAATGCAAAACTATTGTAAGAGAAAAAGAAGGCCACTACATATTTATAAAAAGGAAAATCTTTCAAGATGAAATAACAATTATAAACATTTATGCACCTAAAGAATACATGAGGTATTGGATACATTGGAAAATTTAAGTGGAGAAATAGATGTCTCTACAATTATAGTGGGGGACTTTAATACACCATTTTCACCATTAAAAAGAGCATTTTCACAGAAAATCAATAAAGAAACAAAGACCTTGTATAATACATTAAAGGATCTGGAGCTAACAGATATATACAGAACATTGCAAACATTACAGTGTGATATGCATACTTCTCTAGAGGTCATGGATCTTTCACCAGGATGGACCACATGCTAGCCACAGAACAACCCTCAATGAATTCAGAAAAATTGAAATTATACAAATTAATTCCTCTGACCACATTGGAATGAAACTGGATATCAGTAAGGGACAGAGTAGCAGATTAGGCACAAAGATATGGGACTTAAACAACATATACTGGGTCAAGAAGGAAATTGCAGGAGAAATCAGTAACTACCTTGAAATGAATGAAAATGAAAGCACAATGTATCAAAACTTATAGTATGCAGCAAAAGGTGTACTGAGAGGAAAATTCAAATCCATAAATGCCTATACTGAAAAAGAAGAAAGAGCTAAATTCAAAGACTTAACTGCATGCCTGGAGGAACTAGAAAAAGAAAAACAAACTAACACCAAAGGAAGTAAAAAGAAGGTAATAAAAAAGATTGGAGCAGAACTAAATGATATAAAAAATGAGAAAGCATTAGAAAATTAAACAAAACCAAAAGCTGTTTCTTTGAGATTAATAAAATTGACAAACCCTTAGCTAGATTAATAAAGAAAAAAAGAGAGAAGATGCAAATACATAAAATAAGAAACAAGGAAGGGGATAACACTACTGACCCCACTTAAATAAAGAGTGTCATAAGAGGATATTTGAAAAATTGTATGCCAACAAGATGGATAACTTAGAGGAAATGGGCAAATTCCTAGAAACACACAAGCAGTCTACTTTGATGAAAGAAGAAATTGATAAACGTAACAGAACAATCACAAGTAATGAGATAGAATTAGGCATCAAAAACCTCCCAACTAAAAATAGCTCAGGACCAGACAGCTTCACAGGTGAATTCTACCAAACATTTCAGAAATAACTAACACCAATCCTGCTTAAACTATGCCAAAAAATAGAAGTGGAGGCAACAATGCATAACCCATTCTATGATGCTAACACCACCCAACAAAGTCGCCACAAGAAAGAAAAGTTATAGACCAATATCTCTAATAAACTTAGATGTTAAAATCCTCAACAAAATACTTGCTAATCATATTCAACAACACATCAAATCAATAATACACCATGACCAAGTGGGTTTCATCCTTGATATACAAGGATGGTTCAACTTAAGAAAATAAAACATAAAACAATGTAATACACCACATAAACAGATCAAATGAAAAAAAAAAAAAAAAAAAAAAAACCCAAATAAAAAATCCTAAAAAGCAAAAAAAAGCCTTAAAAAAAAAAAAAAAAAAAAAAAAAAAACAGCGCCCTTTCCTGATAATAAACTCTGCAATAGAAGGAAACTTCCTCAACATGAGAAACGACATATATAAAAAACACACTGTTGAAATCATATTAAATGGTGAAATCCTAAACGCTTTCCCTCTAAGACTGGGAACAAGACAAAGATGCCCACTCTCACTGCTCTTATTTAACATTGTGTTAGAAGTACTTACTCGAGAACTTAAGTAAGAAAAAGATATAAAAGGCATCCAAATTTGAAAGGAAGAAGTAAAAATTTCACTATTTCCAGATGACATGATTGTATACATAGAAAACCCTAAGAAATCTGCAACAAAGCTTCTAGAGCTTATGAATGAGTTCAGTAATAAGGTAGTTTTCAAGATCAATGTGTAAAAATCAGAAGCATTTCTGTACACCAATATGGATCAAACTGAGAGGGAAGTTTTTTTTAAAAACCTCATAAACAATAGCAGCTGAAAGAATCAAATATTTACCAACTTTATGGCTACTAATAGAGTCATTATCATTATTGCAATTGCTGTTGTTGTTATAGTTATTACTATGATTACTTTTGTTATTATTACAAGGCTGATATGATTGAGTCCAGGACAATGAGTGATTTGAACATATAGCCCCACTTTCTCTAAGAAGGGCAGAGCACATACACAATCTATCTTAAGGGTTTATCAGATAGCCCAGACCTGCCACAGAAGCTCTGATTTGAATTGTGTATTTGTTCTTTTCAGATGCAGGATAATCCCAACAGTACTCTGAGTATTGCAACTAAAACAGCATTAAGTTATTCAATTTTCTTTTCAGATATATATTTAGGTATTGAAGTAATATGTGTTAATTGTAAAAAATAAAGGAAGCAATAGGACTCCAAAGGCTCCAATTAAATAATAATAATTGTAAGGTCCATATAAATTTATCCTTTAACTACAGATGTAAATGACTTATATGATGAAAACTGCACAATGCTGTTAAAAGAAATCAAAGAAGACCTAAATAAATGGAAGAATATTCCCTTTTCATGGATAGAAAGACCAAATATCATTAAGATGTCTATCCTACCCAAACTGATCTACAGATTTAATGCAAACCCTCCAAAAATTACCAAAGAATTTTTTTTTTACTGAATTGGGAAAGCTAACTATGACATTTATTTGGAAGGGCACAAAACCCTGAATAGCCAAAAACAGTGAAAAAGAAAAATGAAATTGGAGGAATTGCACTACCTGACTTTAAAACATACTACAAAGCTACAATGGTCAAAACTGCATGGTATTGGCACAAGGATAGATGTACTGACCAATGGAACTGAATTGAAAGTTCTTAATAGATCTTCACATATTCAATCAGCTGATATTCAACAAGGCCACCAAACCCATTCAACTGCGAAGAATGGTCTCTTAAACAAATGGTGCTTGGAAAACTGGATATCCATATCTAAAAGAAGGAGAGAAGAACACAATCACACCTTATACAAAAATTTGCTCAAGTTGGATCAAAATCTAAATGTAAGAGCCAAGATCATAAAGATCTTAGAATATAACATAAGGAAGCATGTGCAGGATCTTGTATTAGGAATTGGTTTCATGAACTTTACACCCAAAGCATGAGCAGTGAAAGAAAAGAGATAAATGGGACCTCCTCAAAATAAAAAATGTTTGCACCTCAAAGGAGTTTGTCAAGAAAGTGAAAAGGCAGCCTACTCAATTGGAGACAATATTTGGTAACCATATATCTGATAGGGGCCTGATATCCAGCATATATAAAGAAATCCTACATCTCGAAAATAAAAAGACAATCCATTTTAAAATGGCCAAGTGATTTGAATATACACTTTCTGAAATGGAAATACAAAAGGCTAAAGAGCACATGAAAAGATGCTCAGCATCACTAGCTATTAGGGAAATGCAAATCAAAACTACAATGAGATATCATCTTACACTTGTTAGACTAGTGGCTATTAAAAAAAAAAGAGAATGGCAAGCATTGGAGAGGATGTAGAGGAACAGGAACAATTATCCACTGCTGATGGGAATGTAGAATGGTGCTGTCATTTTGGAGGACAGTTTGGCAGTTCCTCAGGAAGCTAACTATAGTACAAAACTGTAGATAGAAAACAGTGTCAACTTGGTGCTTAAACAATTCCTATTTCATATATGCATAATGAATGTCCTCATTTTGGATAAGGAGAGGAAGGGGTATTGAAGATAAATATATTTTGTGGACAGAACCAGTGGCAAGTGGTCTTCTTGTAAATATTACGGCCACCAATGGCAGCAGGAAAGAACAAGGAGCATGCAGAATGTAATTGTGGAGAACTAGCAGATATGGTAAACTTTGCCACTTCCAGAGCTAGGGGTATTAGCTTACTCAAACCCATTGAGTAAAATCTGTCATGAAGGAGGCCAACATATAGGTTTAATCCAGGTATTATTTTCTGATTCACAAATGCCCACACAGGACAATGTCAGGAGTTGGGTTGTAGTCTAAAAATGCTTCTATCCTTCAACATGAGGAGCCATAAAATCTATAGGTCTAAGCATATCTACTCCAATCAATGTGTCAGGGGGTTATAGATAGATAGTGTGAAGTACTTAAATGCTACTTACGGGATAAAATGGTAGAGGGAGTCCTAAACTCATCTATAAAGTCTGTTATTAATATAATAATTCCTTTGAAAGATGAGTGATCAAATATGTTGGCTACTATGTTTCCATATTTGTTTTAGGATGAGCATTTTTCAGTTCCTCACATATTTAACTGCATTTCAGATTGTGAATCTATTTAATTTATAAATATTTTTCATCTGGCATTCATTAAACTCTTTTTGTCCTATCTGTAATATGAAATATAATTTAGGAGTCATTTATATTTTTAGAGTATTCTTTGTATTTTTCAGGACATTTTAAATAATATTTTAGTAATCTACTAAATCATGTAATCACATCATATCACATAAATATATAATATAGTTTAAATGGCACTATGTTAATATGAATTTTATTTCTATTTGCTATAGTTTAAATTATGTTTGATATTTTATATTCTACTTAATTTTCACATGCAGCTCTATTCATTTATAAACATTTTATTAGAGCATATTTTAAAATACTGTATAAGTCTTAGAGAAATAACATTACTTAATTATTTGCCTTTGGACATGAAATCCTTTAATCTATTCATCCTTATTTACTGAATGAATATTGTGTTCTAGGTTCTACACTACATTTCAGGAATATAAAATTAAAAATACATTGTAATCAAGAACTTTGTTGGATACTAGGAAGAAACAATCAAGCCTCAAAGTAAGTAGAAGTTTTATAGGCACAACCACATACTCTCCCATCCACACCTAATTTTGGCCCTGAGGACAGACCTCCACAGGATTCCTAGTGTGAGGCTTGATGGATGTGAAATGGTTTCAGGCCATCTTTGTGAACCTTCCCTTCATAGTAACAATGGGCAGATAAATACCTAGACATGTAAGACAGGGGAAGAAAGTGAGGAAAAAACAATAAAGGTAAGGCAGGCAAGAGAAATGTAACAAGCATTTAATCATTATCATTAGAAAGTAGTGTAGGGAAGGGAGTTTTGATGCATTTAGTAGAGATTTAAAGAATCATTGACATGGGATTTGAAAGTGGGCATAACTCCTTAATTTCAGAGAAAAAAATTCATAAAACCTATCAGGTCATTTAGGAATGGATATGAATAAAGTTGAGGTTGCCAGTTTCAACAGCTGTTTAACCAATGTTTCTCTGTACCCTCTAACTCAACTACCCTGGTTCATGTTCCCCCTTGCAGGCAGTCTGTGGGAGTTCTTCCAGGGACCTTACAAACTGGGCATCAACAAATATGCTTGGAAAAGAAGCCACTGAGTCACTTGAGGGTGAACTGAAACTCTAGTCTTTCTCTGCATAAGAGTGTTCACCAACATAATCCACTGAAAGAACCCCCAGATCAATGGGAAAGTGTACCAAATATAAGCTATAGACTATAGATAGTAGCAATATTTTGATGATGTTCTTTCATAATCTCTAACAAATGTTCCACAACAATGCAAGATGTAGGTGGAGGGGAGATGTATGGAATTTCTGCACATTATACATGAATTGTTGTAAACTTACAACTTCTCTAATAAAAAAATATATTTTAAAAAATATTAAGTTCTAGTCCAGGCACTTAGAATATATATCAGGTAGTACCTCTCATATAGTCAAGCTTGGGAATTGCATCTCTCTGCACCACAGAATGCACTGTCTGATCTGGATTTGGGATTCAGAAAGCTTCTGTATTCTCTGACCTGTTTAAGAGAAGAGAAATGTGCCCTGGCTCTTTATGCTGCATTTATCCTGAGACACTGCCAGGATTGGAATGCTGGCTACATGCAGAGGCTCAAGAGTAGGGTGATAGATCTGGGTACAGTGCCCAGTGTGGTCACTAACTCACTCACTTTGGAACATGATTTCCTTTCCTCTGAAATAAGTTTCTCCATATATCAAGTGAGGATGTTAACATCAGTTTTTTGATGATTTTAAGATATCTTGCCATGAAGAATTGAAAGTATGTTTGCTGTAAAATATATCTCAGCAGGACCCATGAACTGTGAGCCAAGAAGATGGCTGTGAGTTCCCGGTGGCCATGATGATAATAAGAGACATTAACATAGGGCTCACCAGGTGCCAAGCTCTGTTCTGAGATCTTGACCTCTAAATAACTATTTGAAGCAGTAACATGTCCAAGGAGACTTTAGGTGAGAGAGAGAAATTGAGCACAGAAGCACACCTTCCAAAGTTCTCTATATTTTTCCCTAAATTATATGTTTAATGAAAAATTGCTATATTTTGAGTTTTAGTTTTGGACTTCCCAGCCTAAGCTGAACCCTTGGAGAATACTCAGATATTTAGCAATTAAGCACTTGATCTTGCAATATCTTTAGTTGGCCTTAACATTTTAAAAAATTAATGATAAGCTTTTCATATATTCATTCATATATATATATATAAATACATCTATTTCTTTTTTAAACATAGTGTCTAGACTAGAGTGGATTCTGTTTAAATTTTAGTACATTGTGCAGACACAAATCTTCAAAAAGAAAATTCAAACAAAACCACATCCCTCTTACAAAGACTTTAATTCTCTTTTACTTAATGAATAATATCCAAATAAGGTTTACTGACATTTAAGGTCTTTGAAAAATTGGCTCAAACTTACCTTTAATTACTCTATCCTGTTATTTAATTTAGTCCATATATGCACTAATCTATCCCCAAATTTAGCTACTTGCTTTTAAATTTTTTTCTTTATTAGAGAAGTTGTGAGTTTACAAAACAACCCTGCACAAAATACAGTGTTCCTATACACCACTCTGCCACCAACACCTTGCATTGGTGTGGAACATTTGTTACAATTGATGACAGCATATTTTTAAAATTGTACTATTAACTAGAGACCATTGTTTAACATAGCAGGCACTATGTAGTATAGTTCCATGAATTTTTAAAAAACTATTCTGTTACCCTATATACAATTTAACATTTCCCCTTTTACTCTCATTCAGATATGTATTTCAGTGGTGTTAATTGCACTCACAATGTTGTGCTACCACCAACACCTTGCATTACCAAAACCTTTCCATCATTCCAAATAGGAACTTTGTACACTTTAAGCTTTAACTTCCAATTCCCTTTCCCCACCTCTTCCCCTGGTAACCCATATTCTAGATTCTCACCCTAAGATTTTGTTTATTCTAATTTTTTCAAAACAGTGAGTTACTTGCTTTTTTTTTTTTTTTTTCCCCTATGCCACCTTATAATGTAACCTCCATTTCTAGGCTCAGGAAATTTTGTAGGCCTGAATTATTAACTCCACATCCTTTTAGGAGCAAGTTGTCATATCACCCTAGAACTAATTTTGAACTTATTCCATAATTTCCTCAGCCTCCTCTGCATCCTCATAATGCATTGAGGGCACAAACATAATCATGTACATTCTGATGTATTTCATCATCTTGTCTACCTAATGTACCTACACATTTGGTAGATTTTGCTAATGCTCTGTATTTTTCTGTTGTTTATAGTTCCCACAATTTCTACGAAATGCCTTTACCTTTACATTGAAAAAGTTAATATTCATAAAAATGTGGTAAAAACCTCAATCTTTGTACATTCTAACTTTAAAATCACTATGACCTTTTGTTTTGTCCTCAGGGTAGATGGAAAACTTATGGCCAATAGACAGTGTTCATGGAATAATCAAAGATATCACACACTTGTATTCTCTATTTTGTATTTTCTCTTGACCTATTTTCAAAGTTTAATTTCCCAGCACTGAGTCTTAATTGTCATGGATTTGACATAAAATCTCTGAGCTTAATACATTATATGACTTCATCAATCAGGAGTGAATGATCAAAGCAAGAGTAATGCAGTGGACTGAGAGTACGGCCCGTGAAGTTATTCTGATAGGTTTCTCAGAGAAGCCTCAGTTGTAGCTGGTTCTCTTTGGAGTAATCTTGTTCCTTCATCTCATGACCAGTCTAGGCCACACTGCATCAGTGTAGTGTCTGTCTTGGACTCTAAACTCCACACTCCTATGTACTTTTCTTCTCCCATCTCTCATTCCAGGACCTCTGCTTCACCAGCAGTATCATTCCCCAGCTTCTAGTCAACCTGTGGGTTCAGATAATTCCATCACATATGGAAGCTGTGTGACTCACCTCTATGTCTCCCTTGCACTGGGCTCTACTGAGTGTATACTCCTGGCTGTGATGTCCTATGATCACTATATTGCTGTTTGCCACCCTCTACATTATGCTTTTGTCATTCATTCTCAGCTCTGCCAGGTCTTAGCTTCTAAGGCAGGCTCAGTCGAGTGGCCACCTCATTGATTCAGTCCACACTCACCATTCAGCTGTCCTTTTGTGGGTCATCGCCTGGTGGATCATTTCTACTGTGAGGTCCCTGTGTTCATCAAGTTGACATGTGTGGACACCACATTTAGCCTGGCTGAGCTATCTGTGGCTAGCATATTATCCTTTGTAGTGTCTTTGTCACTCATCCTAACCTCCTATGGGTACATTGCTTAAGTAATTTTGAAGATCAAGTCAACCATTGGAAGACATAAAGCATTTGGGACCTGCTCTTCCCACCTGATTGTTGTCATCATCTTCTATGGAACCATCATCTTCATGTACCTGCAACTGGCCAAGGGTAGATCCAAGGACCAGGGAAATTTTTTGTTTCCCTCTTCTACACTGTGGTGACACCCATGCTTAAGCCACTCATCTATACCCTGAGGAACAAGGAAGTAAAGGCAGCACTGAAAAAATATCTTAAGAAACTCTATGATTGAGTGGGACATGATTATCAAGAAACATTTAGGAGAGGCTTACTAATGGTGAATCATTTAATGAATGGTGACTCGATAAATAATTTGGTTGTGTTCATGACCCTATCAATGGGATTCAGTAGAAGAGATTAAATTAGAGCTTGAATTTCAGTGTCAGAACAATCTGAGTTTGAGTGCCCATTTCACCACATAAGAGCTATGGGACTTGACCAATTTGCACAACAACCATTACATTATTTCTAAACTGGGTTGTATACTAGGACCTGAAATGGAACTAGACTCAACTAAAGCAGATCACTGTTCTAAGGATTTTACAGTTTTTAAAGCTTGTTTTTTATCAAATTTATTCTACTTAATAGTCATAGTCATATATTAGATGGCTTATAACATTATTATTGAATTATAAAATTATTACAATTTTTCTTTTGCAAAGATCAAAATATTTTGGCCAGTTGCTCAGAACAGAAAGAGCAAACCCTAAACCTCAGTGACATTGTTTTATCAACTATAACTATGGATTGTTGAGCCCCTTAGGTCCCCTTTGGATGCCCTGTTGTGTTCTGACTTCACCTTTAGTGCTGCACCCCACCCCCAGTCCTGTATTGTAAGTTTCTGATTTTTTTTTTGCATTTCTCCCCTTACTAGGTTTTTAAGAAGAAACAAGTATATTATGATTTAAACACAGTTTAAAATAAAACCTTTACATATGATTTTACAATGACTACCAGCTTTCTCTTTATGCCCAGACCTTTTATCTTCAATATCTCAAGTTACATTATGTATTTCACTCTAACAGGGTGTTTTTTTCCATTAAAATTTTTATTGAATTATATTATTCATATGTAAACAATCATAAAAAATAAGTGTATAGTAAAAGTTGTGAACTTAGAAAACAAACATGTATAACATCATACAGAACTCCCTTACATCACCCCACCATCAATACCTTGCTTGTTGTGAAACATTTGTAACAAATTATGAAAAAGCATCATCAGTGTATTACTACTAACTATAGTACATATCTTATATTTGGTGTATTTTCTCCCAAACTCACCATATTATTATTTTTTGTTCATAGACCATATGATTTATAAAATGTACCATCAACCACATTTGGTATAATCACAGAATTGTGCATTGATCACTTTAACCAATATTAGAGCATTTTCATTACTTAAAAAAAGAAAAAAATCAACAAAAAACAAACCACTCTAATACCCATATGCTAGCACTACTAATTATAAATCCTATGATGTTGTTTCATCATTTTTATTCATTCCAAACATGTACAAACAAATTTTTACCAATTTTGCAAATATTAAAGTTCAGTTTTCCATTTTGTAACCACGTTCTATTTTCTGGTGACATAGTCTAGCTATTAACTTCATGATTTTGCCCATTATATTTAGTTCATGATAGCAAAATCATACAATATTTGTCCTTTCAAGCCTGGCTTGCTTCACTCAATATAATGTTCTATAGGTTCATCCATGTTGTCATATGCTTCATGACTTCATTACTTCTTACTGCTTAATAATATTCCATATGATGGAATCCTGGGTTGATTCCATCTTTTGGCAATTGTAAATAATGTCACTGTGTACATAGGTGTGTGCAAATGTCTGTCCATGTCACTGCTCTAAGTTCATCTGGGTTATATACCTAGTAGTGGTATTGCTGGGTCACATGGTAGATCTATGTCTAACTTCCTTAGGAACTACCAAACAGACTTGCACAGTGGCTGTACAATTCTACATTCCCATCAAAAGTTAATAGGCATTTCTATCTCTCCACATCCTCTCCAGCGCCTTCAGTTTTCTGTTTTGTTAATAATGGCCATTCTAGTAAGTGAAATGAAATTTCATTGTAGCTTTTTGCATTTCCCTAATAGCCACTAATGTTGAATATTTTTCTTGTGTTTTTTCACCATTTGTATTTCTTTTTAAGAAAAATGCCTATTTAGGTTTTTCACACATTTTTTAAATCAGATCATTTGTGTTTTTATTGTTCAGTTGTAAGATCTCTTTATATATAATGAATATTAGACTCTTGTCAGATGTGTGATTTCCAAATATTTTTCCCCATTGATTAGGCTGCTTTTTTACCTCCTTCACAAAGTCCTTTTTGGTGGAGAAGTGTTTAATTTTGAGGAGGTCCCATTTATCTATGTTTTCCTTTATTGCTTATGCTTTAGGTGTAAGTTTTAAGAGACTGCCACCTACTACAAGGTCTTGTAGAAGTTTCCCTACATTATCTTCTCGGAGTTTTATGTCCTGGCTTTTATGTTTAGGTTTTTGACCCATTTTGAGTTGATTTTGTGTAGGGGGTGATATAGGGCTCATTTTTCATTCTTGTAATTATGGATATCCTGTTCTCCTAGCACTATTTCTTGAAGGAATTGTTCTGGCCCAGAAAAGTTAATTTGGTAGGTTTACCAAAAATAATTTGACCTTAAAGGTGAGTATCTATTTCTGAACTCTCAATTTCATTCCATTGATCAATGTCTCTATCTTTATGCCAAAAACCTGCTGTTTTGACCACTATAGCTATATAATAAACTTCAAGTTCAGGAGGCGTGAGTCTTCTGACTTTGCTGTTCTTTTTTAGATGTTTTTGGCTATTCAGGACTCCTTTCCCTTCCTAATAAATTTGATAATTGACTTTTCTATATCTGTAAAGTAGGCTGTTGGAATTTTGATTGGTATTGCATTGAATCAATAAGGAGTTTGGGTAGAATTGCCATCTTCATGATGTTTAGTCTTCCAATGCATGAACATGTAATGGCCTTCCATTTGTTTAGTTCTACTTTGATTTCTTTCAACAGTGTTTTGTAGTTTTTGGAATAAAGATCCTTTACATTCTTGGTTAAACTAACCTCTAGATACTGGAATCTTTTTGTTGCTATTGTAAATAGTATTTTTTCTTGCTTTCCTCCTTATCTTGCTCATTACTTGTTTAGAAATACCACGATTTGTTTTGCATATTGATCTTGTATCTTACCACTTTCCTGATCTTATTTATTAGCTCTCATAGCTTTGTTGTTGATATTTTGGAATTTTCTAAATATAAGGCCATGTCTTCTGGGGATAGTGAAAGTTTTACTTCCTCTCCTCCAATTAGGATGACTTTTTTTCCCTTGCCTAATTGCTGTAGCTTGAACTTCTATCACAATGTTGAATAACAGTAGTGACAGTGGTCATCCTTGTCTTGTTCCTGATCTTAGAGAGAATGCTTTGAACCTCTCCCCATTTAGTATGATGTTGGCTGTGGTATGTTCATATATGCCTTTTATTATACTAGGAACTTTCCTTCTATAACTATCTTTTGAATTGTTTATATCAAGAAAGGATGCTGGATTTTGTCACATGACTTTTCTGTGTCAATTGAGATGATCATATCCTTTTTTTTCCTTCAGTTTGTTAATGTGGTGCTTTGCATTATTTGATTTTCTTGAGTTAAACCATCCTTACATACCAGGAAGAAAACCCACTTGATAGTGGTGTAAAACTCTTTTAATATGCTTTTGTATTCTATTTGCAAGTATTATGCTCATTGGAGTGATTGGTCTTTAATTTTCTTCTCTTGTAGTATCTTTATCTGGCTTTAGTATTAGAATGATGTTGGCTTCATAAAATATGTTGGGTAATTTTCCCTTCTTTTCAATCTTTTGGTAGAGTTTAAAACAGATTGGTATTAATTCTTCTCAAAATAGATGGTACAATTCACCTGTAAAGAAAAGTCCTCGACTTTTCTTTGATGATAGATTTTTGATGACTTTTGATTCAATCTCTTTATTTGTAATTGTTGAGTTCCTGTATTTTTTGTAGAGTGAAGGTATGTTGTTTGTGTATTTCTAAGAATTTTTCCATTTCATCTAGGCTGTTTAATTTGTTGGCATACAGTTTCTCATAATATCCATTTATGGTCCTTTTTATTTCTGTGGGGTCAGTCATAATGACCCCCTCCCTGTCATTCTTGATTTTATTTGCATCTTCTCTCTTTTTTCCTTTGTTAATGTAGATAAGGGTTTGTCACAATTCGATTGATCTCAAAGAACCAGTTTTTGGTATTGTTGATTTATTCTACTGTTTTTGTTTTTTGTTTTTTTTTCTCAATTTCATTTATTTGTGCTCTAATCTCTTTCTTTTTTTCTTTCTCTTTGCTTTGGGATTGGTCTGTTGTGGTTTTTCTAGTTTTTCCAGGCATTCAGTTAGGTCTTTGATTTTAGCTCTTTTTTGTTTTTAAATAAAGGCCTTTAGTCCTATAAATTTCCCTCTCATCACTGCCTTGCTGTATACCATGAGTTTGATAAGTTGTGTTCTTATTTTCATTCATCTCAAGATATCTACTAATTTCCCTTGCATTTTTTTTCTTTGACCCACTGGTTATTTAGGAGTATGTTGATTATCCTCCATATATTTACAAAATTTCCCCTTTCCCACCTATTATTGATTTCCATCTTCATTCCACTATGATCATTGAAAGTGCTTTGCATAATTTCAATCTTCTTAAATTTATTCAGCGCTGTTTTGTGCCAGACATGTGGTCTACCCTGGAGAAAGATCCATGAGCACTTGAGAAGAATGTATAACCTACTCTTTGGGGGCACAATGTTCTGTATATCTGCCTAGTTCTGCTCATTTATCACATTGTTCAAGTTCCCTGTCTCTTTATTGATCTTCTGTCTAGTTGTTCTATTAATTTGAATGGTATATTGAAATCTCCAAGTATTATTGTAGAGATGTCTATTTTTCCTTTCAGTTTTGCCAGAATATGCTTCATGTATTTTGGGGAAATCTGGTTCGGTGCATAGATATTTAAGACTGTTACTACTTCCTGGTGGATTGTTCCTTTTATTAATATATAATAGCCTTTTGCATCTCTTATCACTTTTTTTCCTATTTAAAATCTGTTTTGTCTGACACCAGTATAGCTACAACTGCTCTCTTTTGTTTACTGTTTGCATGAAGTATCTGTTTTGTAAACTTTTGCTTTCAGTCTGTTTGTATCCTTGAGTCTCCAACAGACAGCATATGTATGGCTTATGATTCCTTACTTATCCTGTCAGCCTATGTCTTTTGATTGGGGATTTTATTCAGTTAACATTCAATGTTATTTCCATAAAGGCATTATGTACTTCATTAATTTTATCCTTTGGATTTCATGTCATATCCTCATTTGGTTTGTCTTTTTACCCTACTGGTTGCCCTTTTTGATAGTCTTCACTTCTACACTCTTCTCCAATCCTCTCTCTCGTCTTTTCTAGCTGCATAACTCCCTTTAGTGTTTCCTGAAGAGTCAGGATTTTGCTTACAGATCTCTTAGTTTCTGTTTGTAATATTTTAAACTCACCATCATATTTGAAGAACTGTTTTGCCAGATAAAGAATTCTTGGCTGGAAGTTTTTCTCTTTCAGTACTTAATTACATCATAACTCTGCATTCTCACCTCCATGATTTCTGAAGAGTAATCCACATTAAGTGTTATTGGACATCCCTTGTAGGTGATGTTTCATTTATCCATTGCTGCTTTTGGAATTTTCTTTTTATCTTTGGCATTTGGCATTCTGAATAGTATATGTCTTGGTGTAGGTCTATTTGAATTTATTCTAATTTGAGCATGCTGTGCTTCCTGGACACATACATTCATATCTTTCATGAGAATTGAGAAATTTTCAGCCATTATTTCCACAAATACTCCTTCTTCCCCCTTTTCCTTCTCTTCTCCTTCTGGAACTCCCGTAAAATGTGTGTTGGTGCACTTCATGTTATAATTTTACTCCTTGAGCCCCTCCTCAAGTTTTTTCAGTCCTTTCTCTCTCCATTTTTTCTCCCTTTTCAATTTATGCTTGTCTGTCCTCTACATAGTTGATTCTTTTTCCAAGATTTCAAATCTGCTGGTTTATGCTTCTATTGTATATTTAATCTCATTTATTGTGTCTTTCATTCCCATAAGCTCTGCTATTTTTCTATCCAAGGTTTCAAATTTTTCTTTGTGCTCATCCAGTGTGTTCATAATGACTTTT
This sequence comes from Tolypeutes matacus, assembly GCA_026826555.1. Lineage (NCBI taxonomy): Eukaryota > Metazoa > Chordata > Mammalia > Cingulata > Chlamyphoridae > Tolypeutes > Tolypeutes matacus. Next base: position 1,242,145 of record JAKSZT010054130.1, read on the forward strand.
ATTTCTTTAACCATGCTGTCCTTCAGCTCCATGATTTGATTTAAGATATTTGTAAGAACTTCATAGATTAGTTGTTTCAAGTCCTATGACTCATCTGGAGCTTTGTTCCTTTGCCTGAGTCATATCTTCCTTTTCCTTAAGATGGCTTTTAATTTTTTGCTGATGTCTAGGCATTTGATTAAGATGCTGAGTTTACTCTGATGTTCAGTTTCTCTCTCTTGACAAAGGATTAAGTGTTAAGTAGCTTTGTGACACCACTGTTCTTTGGTTCTTTGTTCAACTTCTTCTAGATATTTAGGATTGGTCCTGTTTGCTCAAACCAGGAATATGGGCCCAGTAGTGGGGTCTAGGATAGTTCCCAAGGGCCTTGTGTGTGGCCAGTAAAGGCACCTGATTGCCTCTTTTCATTTTTTAGCATTAATTTTCCCTCTTTTTCATGCACATTTCTTGTCTGCCAGCTGATTGTGCTCTTTGGCATCTCTCTTAGCTTAGACAGCTCTCTTAGCTTAGACCCCAAATTGTAGGGGGAAATGCATTCAATGAACCCCACCATGACTGGCCTTGCAGAAGCGATGTCCTCAGGGTAGGCCAAGCCTTGCAAAGCTTATCAGAAGTTCTTCACCCTTGGTTTTCCTCACCCTCCCTCTTTCTGCCACCTCAGCAACCAGCCCAGGACAGTAGGCCGGTGCTTGAGAAGGCAATTTATCTTTATCTCCCTGCTAGCTCTAGGGGCAAACAATTTCATGGCCCCACTGGGCCTAGAAGTGTGCAACCCCTGGGACAAAGCACACCAAGTTCACTGGCCAAAATCTGAATTTGCTTTAAACTGTGTCCCTTCATCTCCTTTTACTTGGGGAAGAAGAACTGCAACTCTCTCAGTCTACAGCTGCTGCAGTTCACAGCCACTGCAGTCTGCTGTTGCTCTGAGGGTGGGGAGATGGGTAACAGCAGCTGCTGCTGCAGCTTAACTCAAAGGATTTTTCCAGCCAGCTAAGACTCCTTTAGTTTACTCCTCTCTTTTCTGTGTCTCACATTCCCCTGTTGTTCTAAGCCCCAAAGCAGCCCTCCAGACAGTTTCTCCTGCCCTCTAGATATTTTTCTGGGAGAGAGGTGGTCCCTTTGCCTCTCTAATCCTCCACCTCTACCTTGGTGTTTTAAGCACTCTCAATATTAACATATCAAATCTAAAATCAGGATGGGAAGTGGATGTATGTGAGGGTTCAGCCTTCCTCTTCCTCTTAAGGCTCCATGAGCCCAGCTTCTTCCTATCTCAGCTGTAGGTTGAAGGGCTCATTTCTTTCTGGGCCTTCTTAGCTGCTCAGGGATCTGATCTCTTCAGCTGCAAACTACCAGGCAAATGGCTCATCTCTCTCCAGGGCCTCTGCTGTGTCTATGAACCTGTCTCTCTTCCTCTGTGTATCTTCTCTGTGTATCTACTTCTGTGTGTCTCCTTGACTGAATGTCCATTTATAGCCCACAAAGGAAGCAGGGACTAAAACTGAGACACCCTAATGATGGTAGTCAAATCAAAGTCCTAATCTTAACCTAATCAAAGGCACCTCAACTGAATCTAATAAAATTAAAGGGTATCACACCTAGTTGACAAACATAATCAAATATCTCTTTTTGAAATCCATAAATAATATCAAACTACCACAAGTGGTTTGATCCATTTTAAGGCCAGAGAGTAAATGTCCTTAAAACTTTTTAGAAAAGCCAGAGGATAGATTCACATGATAAAGCATTCCATTAGATTGGAATGCTATCCCTTGTACTGAGAAAGTAACAAAAGTCTCTGAATTCCCAGTAAACTGAGAAATGGAAAAGCAAAAATAATTATTTTCCCTTATAATGTAGATTTTGGAAATTGTTGATAAGTATGAATGGATAATTAGAGAACCATGTGAGAATGGAGATTCTCTTATTTCAAATAACTTGATTTTTACAATTGAGGTACTTTAATATAAGAAAAGAGGAGCAGGAATAGAATTATTCATTTAAAGTCTGCTCAGAAATGTAAAATGGACCCTTTAAAGTAGTGAGAACAGCACACAGTACAATAATGTCTGGCATTTGCTCTTCACTTAAAATTCAGTCGGTAGCTAACTTGATACTGTGACCCAGTTACTCAAGGGATTTATGCATGAAGCTACTTCTCTATAGACCACTCAATGATACTCTTTTTCCACTACCTCGTACAAGCATTATCATGGAGTAATCAGAATGAATTTAATTTGCAAGTGATTGCAAATGTGCCAGGTTAAGTTGCTGACATCTTACTGCAAGACAGCAGTTTTTTTTTTTCCCCCATGACCATGTCCCAGTATCCTCTATTATGCATATTTTAATAAGCTAAATATTTCCCATAGAGGAAAGTTAGTAATTCTCTTACCCATCTGGGAAGTGATGATGCCACATCAACAAACCCTTTTTTTTTCTTTCTTTCTTTTCTCTCCTGCATAAGCCCCATGCGTATCAAGGAGATGAGTCCCTGAGGTTTCCCACTTTCAAGTTCTTTTTCTTATGAGTGAGGGAATTGGGTTCACTTTCTCCAAACACATTTCCCAGCAAGCCCCAACATTTAGCTTGAAAGTCATTTGATACTTTCCATTATTTGGAATAGGCATATCCATGTTGTGCCCCTGGCTGCACGTTTCAAGAACAATATCTCTTGTAGCTGTTGCAGAGAGGTTCAGGCTCCAGAGATAGCTTCCAGCCATATTGTGGTACTTCTTCCTCATAACTGAGGGTTAAACTTTATCTGTGCACTAAACTAGTACAAGACGATTTTGACATACTCTCACACTCTTCCAGAGAAGTGAGAAAGTTTAATTTTCACCTTTCTAGATATACTGACATCCAGTCTGTGCAGGATATTAATAAAAGGAATCTGCAAAAACCAGATTGCTTCTCCTTCTAGGAATTTTATATTTGTTGCCTAGTTTGTTCCTTCTCCAATAACTACTCTGACAGTGTGTCCCTACCAAGTTATGTCGATTTATTTCCTCTCAGAATACAGGCAGCTGGAGACACTGTGAACACAGAAGTAACTACTGAGGCCAGATGAACCTTATTGGTTGGAAGAAGTTCTGCAGAAAAGAGCAATCAGTGGCACAATTATGATGGTCAGGTTGGATGCTTTATTATACATGGAGCAACTATAAAGTTAAAGCTGCTAAAGAGAATCCAGATGGTGGATTTCAAATTAGCCTTTCATGTTGTTTCAGAGTATTTCAGAATGTTTTCTTTTATAAAATAGAAATTCTGGGTTTGTTTTGCAGTCACTAGGTGGGAAAGTACAATATTTATCTGGATGTTTCATTCTTATATAATTTTCCCAATTGCTTTTCTTCAAAATAAATAACTTTCCTCTGGAACCATATGTAGTTGCCCCTGGCTCCCAGCCATGCCACTTAGCAATATTCCCAGCAATGGAACCATCTTCTATATGGAAACACTCCTCTAATAGGATATTTGATGATGGCCTACTGCAGTTTACAGTTAGTTTTCCAAGTTTATTGATATATAGGATGGTGCTCAGCAAAGAGAATTTTGCTTTCTATGTCCAAGTAATTTTTATAATTTTTAAATAAAATTTCAATGTAACAGGCACAAGATCTATGGAAAATATGATACAGGCTAATGGGAGTTCCATAGTTTTAGGGTTGTTCTTATTTAGAGAGATACTTCTTTTTCATTTTCTTTTGTTAAAGCTATTAGATTTAAAGTGAGAAGGTATGGAAATATTGCATTCACTCACCCAATATCTATAGCTCTTTAAAAACAGTGTATTTTAGAATGCATTTCAAACTTTTCTGTGTTAACTCACATATGATATTTTTAATGAGTAATGAGAATATTTGATATATTCAGAAAAAATGCTATTAAGAAACAAGTTCAAGTTAAATGGTATGTATGTGAAGAATTAATTACCTTGTATTCTGCCATGTACCTGTGGATAATGCCTGGATAATTCTATTGCTCCCTTTGAGTTTGCTCATGCATGTGTATTCTGAAGACTTTAATGATTCATAATGAATGGGCATATGTTCATCATGGAAATCTATGTGCATGGAATATACTTGGGAGCTTAACAACAGGAGAGGACATGGGGTAGTGTCTGACTTGCAGTGACAAAGGGCAGACTAGTAATAGTTAATTTTGCTAATATTTACCAGAAGAAAATCAATTTTTAAAGGACATATTTATTTTTGGAATATAAATGAAATGTTTGAAGCTTCCTACTTAGAGACAGTGGGGGAAAATATACAAGTTAATAATGAAGATATTGCAGGGTGATTCTGTTTTTGGAATTACAATATTGAGGTGGAACTGATGACAAGTTGCCACATTTACAAGTGCCCCTTAATCACATTAATACTATTAGTAAGGGTAGAACCTCATGTGCTTATGGCAGTTACAATTCATAGGGGGATTAGAAATTTGAGAGATTTATGCAGAGGATGAGGATGAGATCACAAGTAGATGGATTAGGGTTATAAATTCAGGAAATTTTAGTAACTCATCTCAGTGATTACAGACATAATCTATGGTAAGTTGAAAGTGTGTAGTTGTGTACTGAAAGGATATGACAGGAAGGCAGTGATATTATTGGGTTGTGTGGTGCAGGGTTGACAGGTGGATAGATTGGGGACAGTGGGTTGGAAGGCCCAGGGTACTGGGGGGATGGTTGGGAGAGGGACCAGGTGAACACTGGGGATTTGTGGGTATGTGGTTGAAAGTACAAAGTTGGGAATGCTCCTATGGCAATATGACAAGGAAGGGTTACAAGTTTAGGATATTGGAAGGGCAGGCATCCAGGACAGAGCACACCTAGAGCAGGCTTCTAGGGAGTGTGTGAATGATCATTCTGTCACAATGTGTTGTATCAGTGGGTGGAGACCCACACAATGAGCGAGAAGGAGGTGGACTCCCATCCTTGGGAGAACCAATTTGTTCAGAAATAGGCAGGAGTCTCTCGAGAGCATGGACAGTTGCTAACAGTGTTTCAAGACCTCACTCTTTTTGCACGTAACTATGAATCTTCTCATCCAAGGAGTGAAACCAGGGTGTTCGCTTTGGGCCCTGAGAGGAGGAGGAGGCAGGAATAGAATAGATTGAACAAGGGGTATTTAGTGGGCAGTGTAAGTGTCCTACATGATCTTACAATGATGGACACAGGACATGGTAAATATCATCAAAATTTTTAAAAATATATAGTCTAATATGTAAACCATAATGTAAACCACTAACCGTGTTTAGCAGCTATGTTTCACTATTTTTAGATCAGTTATAACAAAGGTAACATACACATATAAAAAGGTATTAATATGGGGTGGGGGGGAGGAAAGGGAGAAGATGTTGGGTATAGGAGAATCTGCTGAATTCTGTGTGCGACTTTGCTGTGACCTAAAACTTCTTTGAAAACAGAATGAAAAACAGTGAGACATTGTGAAATGAGCAGGGGAAGGTACCACAGTACAGACAGGACACCAGATATTGTGGTGATGAAAGGCAACATGTCAAAAAAATTTTTTTTAATATTTTTCATTTTTAAAAATATCCCAGCCTTTTCATTTTATTTTTAGTTTTTAAAAATATTTTTTATGTATTTTGTTTCTTATATTTAAACTTATCATTATTGTTTCATTATCCTATTAATTGTATTCAGCTATTGTATTGCCTTCGTTTTTCAAGAAGCTTTGGATCACAGTAGGGTACAATTGGGGTGGGGGAGGATCATTGGTGTGGGGTGTTGGGAATGGGGGATGCATGGGAGGAAGTTCACCTGAGAATACATATAAGGCATGTGAAAATGTGAAAATGTTCACGGGGCATTGTCACAGTGGGTAGAGACTCACAGAATAACTGAGAGAATACTGAATTCCCTTCCTGGAGAGTTCTGGCACATTTTCTAATGGAGCAGCAATAGTCCCTAAAGAGCAGGGGCAGTGACTGGCAAAGGAGGATGATCCATGGATAGGCCCTTGATATTGACAACTAAACTTATGATCCTTTGCTCTTGATATTAAAACTTAGCCTATTGTTATGGGGTGCCTAAGGGTTGCATCCCGAGAGCCTCCTTGTTGCTCAAATGTGGTCTCTCTCTAAGCCAAATGCAGCATATGAATGCATTATCTTCCCCCAGCATGAGACATGACTCCTGGGGATGATCCTCCCTGGCACTGAGGGATTGCTACCAAGCACCAAATAGCAGTGCAACTGGAAAATGACCTTGAATAAAAGGGGGAAAAGGTAAAGACAAAAGAGTGTATATGGCCAAGAGACTTCAAAGTGAGTCGGGAGGACATCCCAGAGGTAATGCTTATGCACATCTCAGCAGGATCTCATAAACTTCCAAAGTGGATACTACCTCCAATAGTGGGGCTCCTGAGGGTTCTGGAGACACCCAGGTCCTATGGTCAGGGTAAATAGCTCCAGAGTTTGGTGCCTTGCCAGTGGGTCCTACTTTGGAGTTTGTGCTCTGGGAGTGACAAAGCTGGACTCAACTATGTCTTCCCTGCACATATTTGATGCTGGAGTTTGTAGATATATGTCCACAGACTCGAGTCTTTGGGCTCTCCATGTGCCCTCTGGGCCTAAAACCTCAGCGCAGTTGCAAAACCTACTCTACAGCTCATTGGACTCTCTCAGGACACCTGGTGGGGAAATGATAATGGATAATGGCCATCCCAGGGAACAGAGAGAGTCTGCAGCTGCTGGCTGGATAGTCCCATCCATCTTTCCCATGGGATATAAGACCCCTTTCAACTGGAGGTAGAATGGACATCACCATCCCAGAATCCTTGGAATTGGGGGAAGAGCTGTGGACTAGAGTGGACTTACTGGTATTCCACTATAAACATACTGTGATTCTAGCAATGGAAGAAATTACAACACTGATGTGGAGCCGGCGGCTACTGGAGGCTCCAGGGGCAGGGAGAGGGAAAAAGAGTTGTAATACAGATGCTTATTCAGGGCTTGGGAATCACCCCGAGTGATGTTGCAATGACAGATATAGCCCATTTTATATCATCACATAACATGCAGACTGTGTGTGAGAGAGTGTAGACTACAATGTGAGCTATGGTCCATGCTGAATGACAAAGTCCTAGGATGCATTTATCAACTGTAATGAATGTGCCACACTAATGAAGGATGTTTATGTGGGAAGGAGTATGAGGTATAGGGAGTGGGGCAAATGGGAATCACTATATTTTTTTGTGTAAAATTTATGTAATCTAAGTATCTTTAAAAATTTTTTTTTCAAAGATAAAAGCATTTAAATAAAAAAAGTTTTGGGAGTATATAATATTAAAGGACTATTTTATTTTTCTGCAAGATTGAGGGAAGGCTCCTTAGTAATAGATTGGAAGAAAGGACTGGCCTTTCTATATTACCACCATAATTAATAGCTTACTGAGGAGTGTCATTTCATAAATCAGATAGGGTTTCTTTTGGAAGTAAAGATCCTTTTACTTGCTTGCGTCCTTTACCAGGAAGCACATTTTGCATTCATACTTTGAATTATGATTAGAATGAAAATGGTTCCAGGAAAAGAAATTTAAATACATAGGGATATATAAATAACAGATATTATTTCTCTTCCTAAAAATCAAAAGGATCCTTGGCATCTGAAAAAGGAAGCAGGCAAAAACCAAGAAAAACAATGACTGGGGGAAAGAAGATGAAACATAGATTGTGAATCGATTCAAAATCAAATTTGCCATGGATTCAAAAAAAATGCACCCATGCTTTGCCTCTCTCAGGAAATAGATGCCTTTGAGCAAGTCATATAAGCTCACAGGGATTGTTTTTTAGTTAGTGATAATCACATCTAATTTATTTTAACAATGTAACCTTAGAAATAATTGCCACAATTCTTGATGAGAGATATTATTCCACAGTAGCAAATTTCTTAAAAATTCAGTTTTCTGTCTTTAGTTGGAATTCTCTGAATTTCCTCCTTTCTGTAACTAGAAAGATATGTTAAAGGGATAAATTTGATGGCATTGGAAAGAAGCAAAGGTCTAAATCATTTCCTATAGCAAATGATGGTGTTTGTTAATATGACCATTGTTCTTTATTTTGAAGAATATTGGAAGACAACTCAGAAGTGAAATGGGTAGAATGCATGCATTAGGGAAATGGATAGATATAAGTTACTAGCTCTAAGGACATAAACTTATATCAATTTAACATAGAACATTTTTATGAGGGGTGACAATGTCATTCACTTGACCTTATATAATATGCCATCTTTCTCAGCTCTGCCTCAGTATTCTGGAAACTACTTTGCAAATGGGGATTTTGAAGGTGCCAGTGAGGGAAGCCTGATAGGTTTCATCCTGTTGGGGTTTTCTGATAATCCTCAGTTACAGAAAGCTCTATTTCTAGTCATCTTGATCTTGTATTTACTAACCATTTTGGGCAAGACCACCATTATACTGATATATCGTCTGGAACACAAACTTCATACACCAATGTATTTCTTCCTTTCTCATTTCTTCTTCATGGATCTATGTTTCACCAGCAGTGTGATTCCCCAGCTCCTGGTAAACTTGTGGGGTCCCATGAAACCTTTACTTATGGTGGTTGTGTTGTTCAACTCTATGTCTTCCATACACTGGGTTCCCCAGAGTGTCTTTTGTCACAGTGATGTCCTATGATCGCAATGTTGCTGTCTGCTCTCCTCTCCATTACAGTGTCTTTATGCATCCCTGTCTCTGCATGATCCTGGCCTCTATGGTTTGCCTCAGTGAGGTGGCCACCAGTTTGGTACAGTCTACTCTCACTCTCTAGCTGCCCTTCTGTGATCATAACCAAGTGGGCTATTTCATTTGTGAGGTCCTTGTGCTCATTAAGTTGTCTTACATGAACACCACTTTCAATGAGCTTGAGCTTTTTGTGGCCAGTGTCCTCTTTCTTGTAAAAGACACTGGTCTCTTATAGTTACAGTGCCCAGGCTGTTTCAAGGATCAAGTCAACTACTGGGACCAGAATGCATTTGGGAACTGCTTTTCCCACCTGTTAGTGGTCATCATCTTCTACAGAACCATCACCTTCATATATCTGCAGCCAGCCAAGAGTCAATACAAAGACCAGGGAAAATTTGTTTCCCTCTTCTACACTGTGGTGACCCCTATGCTAAACCCTCTATTTATACTCTGAGGAACAAAGAGTTTAAATGGGCTCTTAGTAATGTTCTAGAGAATATTCTGTATATAAATTTGACATGATTCTCATAGTTTTCCTTAAAGTGATAATGTGAAGAAAACCTTCCAGAAGGATCATACATTGGTAATTTTATTCTCTTTCTTTTTAATTAGTTGCTTACTCAATTTTTAACATTCTAAAAATACTATGAAATATATACACCTAGTTCTGATTTTGCTATGACTCAGAAGCAGCATATGGTGAAATGTTTATTCAATCTATGATTTAATGTACTTCCTTCAGAATGTATTAATTAAGTAGCAAATATGAGATCCCTTTTAAATGTTAAGCCCTTTAAAAGATTAAGGTAAACACACAGATATTCAAGGCATTCATAAGGCCATTTGTCCTGTCCATCATTCATTTACTAACAATGCAGTTGTTCAGTCTTGCAGCCTCCCCATGGCTATAGATGTAAAAGTAGCTTAATTCTTTCCAATGATTCTGAGCTGGATATAGTTAGGATGGCTGCACCTTGAGCAAACTGTCATGAAGCAAAAGACATATTTCACCCTATATTCCATGTGCTTAGAATTTGGAAGCGATGTCTACATGGGCAAAACACCATGAGAACTAAAGCCATACTTTAAAAATGGTGGACATAGTAGCTGGAGGGAGCCGGGCTCTCTAATTGTATGGTTGAATACATAATTCAATCAATGAACCAGTTCTAACCAACTAACTATGAATTTTATTTCCTGAGATAAATTACAGCTCTAGAATATTTTGTGCCTTGCAAACACATTTAATAACACTTATTATTGTTATTATAACCTATTTTTTATATATAAAACATTTTCTCTTCATTTTGAATTTTATTTTATGGATAAAATCTTAAAGATTTTTCACTATTTATTATTAAACACTGATAATCATTTCTCATGGTTTAACTCAAAATGGTCTTTTCATGTGCACTCTTTTTCTGAAAATGAAGAACTTTTGCATATTGATTTTGGGAAATTTTGTGTGACTATATGAGTCTACATTCTACTTTCTTGCATAACTGCAAGTACTGGGTTGTATGGATTATTGTAGTCAAAATGATGGGTTCAAACATACATCAAAATAAAGAAACATTTTATTGAGATGAGAAAGATATTCTCACCTCTCTAAAGTGGGAAGTTCTTATAGGTACAAGTGTGTTAAACATTTCATTTAAAGAGTAAGCAAGTCAAGGAATGACTGACTCATCACTTATTACTTCTAAGAAGCAGAGAAAGAAGTTGTCCAAGAGGGACCAGAAGGATGTGAAAGTTTAAGTCAACTAAAGAAGAGTTTTTAAGAGTCATATTTGTAGAGAGATTAGCATGTTTTTATAATTGAAGTCAATTAAAAAGTATGAAAATATTAAAGGAAAAAAATAAAATGAAGCATAGCTAGACCAAAGATTTATAGTTGAGATGAGAAGACAGAAAACTGTCTGAATTGGTCAAGTAATGAAGGGTCCTATATACAAGAGAAGCAGTTGGAACAATACCAAACAGGAAACAGAAATCTTGGGGTAGTTAGGTAGATTTGTACTGTAGAAGTAAGACCTTGGATAATGTTTTCATTCATTAAACCTGCTCCTCCTGTCACTGTCAGGGCATGGGACTGCAGCTGAGTAACTCCCCTTCCATGGAATCACTAGATTACCCACATCTCATGTCAGGCCCAAACTCTGAGATATTAATTGGACATGAGAGTTTCTGATAACTGATCTCCTAACTTCTCTTGGATGCATGTAGTGAAGAAAGCAGAGGTAATAATTCAAGGATAATCCATGAATTATGATAATACATGTTTGTTAAAAATCTCAAATGCCAAACTCTTTGAAAGAAATTTTTAAAAAAAGTTCTATGGTGATTTTTATTCCCAATCAATGGTACCACAAGCCACTATGTTCTATATCTCATATTAGGCAATGTATTAGTCAGCCAAAGGGGTTCTGATGCAAAGTACCAGAGCTCTGTTGGCTTTATAAAGGGTATTTCTTTGGGGTAGAAGCTTACAATCACAAGGGCCTAAAGAGTCCAACTCAAGTTCCATAAGAGGTACTTTCTCACCCAAAGTAATTTATCATGTGTTGAAGCAAGATAGTGAGTGATATCTGGAAGGATTGAGCCTTCCTTCTTCTTCTTAAGGCTCCATGGCTCCAGCTTCTTCTGATCTCATCTATAGACTGGCATAAGGCTCATCTCTTTCCTTGGAGCTTGTTTCTTTCCTGGCTCAGTTGTCCTGTTCTCTTCAGAAGGCCAGTTGTAGACTATCAGGCTCGTCTCTCTTCCCAGGACCTCAGCTGTGTCAAATGTGCTGTCTCTCTTCTTCTATTGTGTTTCTTTCTCTGTATGAGTGTCTGCCCACCAAAGAGGTGGGGATTCTACTGACATGACTGAATCAAAGCTCTGATCTTAATTTAATCAAGTAAATGTAACTTTTAATGTGATACAGTCAAAGGTATCATGCCCAGAGGAACTTACCAGTTTACAAACATAGTCTATATATCTTTTTAGAATTCATATACAATATCAAAATGCCACAGGTAATATAGAAATAAAAAACAGGCTATGTCTTCAGAGTTGAGAAAGTTCAAGGAATGCTCAACCAATATAGGGATAATATAAGGACTTGGATACTGAAGGAGATACAGAATTTAGACTTATAAAAAAAAAATCTATGTATTTCAACATGTCAACTAGTGTTGATGTAGTAAAAAGAACACCAGACTCAGAAGAGGTGTCTTGGGTTTTAGTCATAATACTTCTTATAACAAGTACAAATTCCTACACTTATTTTTTACTCATTTTACACTTTATTTAATGAGATAACTGTATTAGAACATAAGATATCTTCTTTCTGCTTAAAAATTGCAACTACCATTGGAGAATTGAAGAGTTAATAAGGTGTGCACATATTTGAGAAATATTTAGGACTTATTTGGAATTTTGGGGAATTGATATGAAATATAAAAAAATATAAACTTATTGATGGTCACATTGATTATGGGCCTAAGTTTCTACCTTATATAAAGATGGCTGATGATGATGCCATTCACATTTAGAAGAATCATAATAGTGAAAGCAAGGGCTTAGGTTTGAACAAAGTGCATTTGGGGTGTTTCTTCAAGTGTAGATGTCCATTTGAAAATTGAATATGAGGATCTGGTCCTCACTGGAAGAATATATTCATAATTAGTTTGGTGATTAGCAGATGGGTTCACTTAGGGAGAAATTAAATTGTGGTAAGAGATGAGGATGCTGGATTGATGTTTGAGTAATCCATCATTTAAAGTTTTGGGGGAGAAAAATAAGATTACCAAAGATACAGTAAATCTAAACATACCTCCAGATGATTTTACTATGAAATTTCTTTGCACTAAGAAATAAAGATGTGCTAGTTATAGGGAGTTATACGATGCAGGTAGTCCAAGTTACAGGGGGAAGGATTAGCTTTAAGGGGGATGAGAGAGATGTTCTTTCTTGTAACTGGAGGGAAGGAGGAAAGAGGCAATGCAGACAAGTTGCTTGTTTATTCTTTATGTTGGGAAGTCTGATGCTTCCTTTACAAAGTAGGAAGTCCCAGAATGATGCTGTATCAAATGAGGAATATTCCACATTAGGGAAAATGTATATCCATTCTCCCTGGTTGAACCCCTGAAGTTAGTTACTTCCTCTGCTAATTGCCTTCTGGGGAAACAGGTTACCCTAGAAGATTTAGTAATGTGAATAAACATGAGCTTGCTATAAAGGGATCCTGCCCACTTTTGGATCTTCCTTTCTCCCAAAGCTCATTAGAACTAAAACAGTTTCTTCAGGGTTTGTTCCTGTAAGAAATATGAGTATTCAACAGACATTGTTCTTAAGCTAAGTTGCCTGGTGGGTCAGGAGAAGTTTGACACAGAAACACAAAGCTAAGAAAATGCTATATAATGTGCTTTCTGAAGATGTAGAAAATACCAACATATTTCTATAGCTTTGGTATTAAGACTTAAGTTGAATTTAGCATTATTGAGTGCAATTATGTCTTGAATGGTTTTATAAAAGTTATTGAGATAGCAGCCTTATAGATTTCCATCACTACTAGACTTGTTATGTCATTGATGTAACATGAAATTTTGCATCAGAAACGTAAGCTATTTGGATTTCAGGTTTTTTTTTTCTCAATTGTGGGGATGTGGCAATTTTCTGTTGCCATTCCTAAGTGCAAGTTAGTATCTTGTAACTAATTATTATAAGTGATTGATAATTTCAATTTAATTAATCTCTTACAGGAAAAACATGGAAATGATAGATAGATTAGATAGATAGATAGATAGACAGAAAGAAAGATAGATAGATACAGGTAAATAGATATAGAAACCTAGATACATAGAAGACAGATGAGACATATATATATATCTCACATATACATAGATACATAAAGAGTTGTATAGATATTTACATAAAGAGATACATAGGCAGATACAACCAACATCGTGGAGTACTCAATTCAATGTGATAGCAGTCTTCTGTAAAAAATTACTTATGAAAATTACCATAGAGTTATACAACTTGAGCTGTATGTCTTTGCAAGCCTTTGGACTCTGGACTTTCTGCAATCTCAAATGGAGGAATAGTGTAAGTACAAAGTCACTAAAATGAATTATTAGGTTTGATTTTATTGAGAAAGAATAAAATGTTTTCCAGAGCAAATTCATTATTGACTTTATTAACATTGTGGTCTCAGTAAGTTTCCTCAGAGAGATGTGTTTGCATTTTATTGATGCTTACAGGGGTCAGCAAGTTGAGGGATGGGATAGCATAAGTCAGAATGTGCATCAATTCTGATACATCAATTCAAGCCTTTCATTGCTCAAGTGGGTAACTTTAAAACACATGTGCAGATACTGAGAACTCTAAAACCATCGGTCTTGTACATTCACCCAAAGGCAGGGAAGCCATGGAAGAACAACACATTTTGAAAGTGGAGTAGACCAGAAGAAACATCAGTCTTATATTGGATCTTTTCAAATTGAGATAAGACATGGTTATGGATTTTCGGTCTGTTCCAAGGCTTTAGACAGGCAGGAGGCTTGCATACTTAGCAAGGTTGGAGTGTCACAAAATCAAAGGTAGCATATCTTCTATATAGAAACACCCAAGAGAGAGTATGGCTGTGGGAAATAGGGCAATTAAAATGCATTAGTTTACTCTCAGTTACCATTTACTATGCTTTAGACTCCATACAAATTACATATAATAAAATCTGTAAAATATGACCCATCACTTTAAGAAGAAGCTTACATTTTATTATAAATATATATGTGTAAAAATGTAAGTCAGTAGTATCTAATAGTTTCTATGACAGAAGTAGGTTCAGGATGAAGGATGGATTTATAAGATAACAATTGGTAAATCCTACCTAGGTGGGGTGTGGGGCATGTGATGGCTGATCAGAGTCAAGGAAGGATTTATACATAAGTGACCAGCATGGAGTCTTGAAAAGGGAGGAGAGACTTTTCAGATGATGGGAGTTGTGGGAGGATATCCTTTCATAGGGAGAAGCCTAAGAAAATGTACCACTGAGTGAAAGAGCAAGTAAGGGCAGTGCAAACCACTCAGAATGGCAGCATGATAAGTTAGATATGTAGGGGATAGCTGTGGATGTAGGGAGGGTATAAACCAGCAAAAAGGGTGTTGAATGCCTTTTTCTTTTATTTCATTGAATTCTTCAACCTTTTTTTTTTTTCAGTTTTCTGCCAATCATCTTATATTTACTTATAAAATCTGCCATTAAAGCTTCATGCTGCACAAGAAGAAATTTCTATATTTTCCCTTTATCACAGTGGAAAAATATCTGCTCATAGCTCAGATTTATTGGCCAGTTGGATATCATATTAACTCCTATTTTCCTTAACCCATTTATCATTAAGAACTCCTTCCAAGAAAATATAAAAGAAACAAACTATACTAAACACATTATTTTACATAATTTAGTGAATGTATCTGATTGTTTGGTCTGTAAGTCACTGGCAGTGCATGGTAGATACAAGCATTTTAAAAGAGAAAATAATGAAATAATTTTATTCTAAGTCATTTAATATGTTAGTTGTATAAAAGTAATTGCAATTTAAAAATACCACTGTATTCTCAAAAATGAATATCGTTTAAGGATAATAAAGAAAAGTTTTTTGTTTAAGCCAAACCTTATACAAATCATCTCAGCAAATCAAGAAAATACTAGGTAAGAGATGAACTGGTTTCTGATTTTTTTAATTTTTTTATCTTTTGCAAGTGGACACATAGCCCCATTTCATAGTTACAGTGCCAATCTGTTTTGGTTACAGCAAGAGTTCTGTAAGTGTGTGTCTATGTGTTATAGTAGCTGCAAAAGAACATGGCAAACTCAGAAGTATAATATAAATAACTAAAGAAAAATATTATTGGACTGAGAATTAATTCAGTCTTTCCTCATAGTATGTTCTCTCTCATAAAAGAGTTTGATGAGTTACTGAAACTGTTTTTTTTTTCACATTTTTGTGTAATTTACAACAAAGCAGTGATTTACTCATAAATTAATTACAGTTTTTCTGTTATCATAATTGGCATGAACTAATGTTTATAACGCTTTACCTTGAAATGTATTGATTTTATTGTTAAATGGGGAAATTAAAGCATTGCTATAGAGAAATGATTATATCATCACAATATTAATATAAACCCCATAAAATCAGCTTTGAAAGAAATAAGTACAGGCAACTCATAACTTGCTTTATCAAAAGACAGGGTTGAAACTTTCATATTATCAGTAGCTTATAATATGGAAGAACATTAATTACATAATTGGTTTATGGAAGATAATTCATGTTTACATTATTCAAAAGCAATGATGTACAGAGTAAAAAGTTAACACTAGGCTTAACATATGATGTAACTGAGACCTACTCAACTAACTTGTGTTTTCCTTCCATGGAAAAGTCATTGTATATATTATTTTATGTTACTTGTTGATTTTAAAGATGATGCTGTATTTAACATAGTAAAGATAAGAACAGTTGCCTTGAGATGAGAAGTGAATGATTACAAGTCATAAAGTTTTTTTTTTTTTTTTTTTTTTTTTTTCATGTCAGCAAAGCACTTCTTTATTCTTTTTTTTAAACTGCATAGTATTCCATTGTCTGGATGGCATACAATAATTTCTTTAGGTAGTCCCCTATTGATGAACATTTAGATTTTTTTTTTTCTTTTTTAAGGATTTATTTATTTATTTGCTTTTATCCATTTTTACACCCCTTCCCCCTCCCCCCCGGTTTTGCTGTTTCTATGTCCATTCGCTGGGCAACTCTGTGTCCATTTTCTGCCCTCTCTTCTCATCCTTCTCCTCCTGTCTTCACTGGGATTCAATCCTTGGAATCTCTGATGTAGGAGAGAGGCATCCTGCCCGCGCAACCTTAGTTGCTGGTTTTTCGGTATGTCTCATCTTGCCTCTCCCTTGTGTCACTCTCCTATTATGTCATCATCTTGCTGTGTGGCTCGCGGGAACTGGTGGTGCGCCCGCGCACAGGGCCTGGCGGCCCACGCACCTTCCATATATTTTTTAAATTTTTACCAGGAGGTCCTGGGGATCGAACCCAGGTCCCTCCATATGGGAGATGGACGCCAACCAGATATAGCCCCCTGCTATATCTCTTAAGGTTGACCAGAGATACCTAGAGTTACAGTCTTTTCCCATACAGGATGGACATATAATAAATCAGGCTTAGTTTATCACCAGCATTCTAAAAACCAGACCTAGGGAGGAAAACGAGGTCTGGGGACACATGCATGGTTTCTAATATAGCGAATGTTTAGCCCACCCTGATTATCACAGAATCAGGACAGTGAGAATATTCGCTAGTCATAAAGTTTTGTGTTGCAAGGAAGAGAGATTAGATATAAATTGAAAGGATTTGAACCTTGATGTTTTCTTCATTCTGACTAATGAACAGAAAATTTGGGCTTTCACAATTATAATTATGTAATCTGTTCCAGAAATGATGAATATAGTGAACCAAGTAGATTATATTATATCAGAATCATAAAATATTTATTTTTAGATGACTCATGTGAAAGTACAAACAATGTATTCACTGCATTGCTTGAAAGCACTGAGGTTTCTATCTTTCCATGTCTATGCACTCAGGTGTCTTAGTTCTGTGATATCTCATTAGAAATTTAATTTAATATCAGATAGACATTATTAGCCCAGAGTTCAAAATTCACAAGATTTAGTTGAGGATATAAGTTTTTGTTAACAATATCAAATTGTGGTACAAATAATTTGCTTACTATGATTAAAATAAAATCTGATACATAGTTGATAATATTTTTTCACTAATGGCATTAAAATTGTGAAATATTTGATCATTCTATAAAAAACATCTAAACAGATATATTTTCGTCAAAACATCTACAGAACATGAATGACCACAATCAAGTGAGTTTTCCAAGATCTTCTATAGAATATTACAAATTTGGCAAAATACAGCACTCTTTCCTGATAAAAACACTATAAATACGAGGAACAAAAGGAAACTTTCTGAACATGATAAAGGGTATATATGAAAAATACACAGCTAACATCATTTTCAATGGTGAATACCTATAAGCTTGCCTTATAAGATCAGGAAGAAGACAAAGATGCCCACTATCACCACTCCTTTTTACCACTGTCTTAGAAGTACTTGCTAAAGCACTGAGACAAAAAAAAAAAAAAAAAAAAAAAAAAAAAACATATAAAAGGCCTCCAAATTGGAAAGGAAGAAGTGAAAAGTTCACTACTTGCACACATGATCCTATATATAGAAAGCCCTAAGAAATCAACAACAACGATTCTAGAACTCATAAATGAGATGAGTAAACTCACAGGATTTAAGATCAATGTGCAAAAATCAGTAGCATTTCTGTACACCAATAGTGAGCAATCTGAGGAGGAAATCAAGAAAAAAATACCATTTACAATAGTAACTAAAAGAATCAAATACCTAGGAATAAATTTAACTAAAGATGTAAATGACTTATACACAGAAAACTACTCAACACTTTTAAAGGAAATCAAAGAAGAATTAAATAAATGGAAGAATATTCCTTGTTCATGGATAGGAAGACTAAACATCTTTAAGATGTCTATTCTACCCAAACTAATCTACAGATTTAATGCAACCCCAATAAAAATCACTATAGCATTTTTTACTGAATTGGATAAACAAACTACGAAATTTATTTGGAATGGCAACAGGCCAAGAATAGCCAAAGACATATTGAAAAAGAAAAATGAAATCAGAGGAATCACACTACCTGACTTTAAAATATACCACAAAGCTACAGTTGTCAAAACTGGAATTGGCACAAGGATAGACATACTGGACAATGGAGCCAAAATGAAGTTCTGATATAGATCCTCACATATACAATCATCTGATATTTAACAAGGTCACCAAGCCCACTCAGTAGGGAGAGAACAGCCTCTTCAACAAACGGTGCTTGGAGAACTGGATATCCATATCCAAAAGAGTGAAAGAGGAACACCATCTAACACACCTTATACAAAAATCAACTCAAGATGGATCAAAGATTGAAACATAAGAGCCAAGACCATAAACACCTTGGAAGATAATATAGGAAGCATCTACAGGACCTAGTAATAGAAAATGGTTCCATGAAACTCATACCCAAAGCATAAGGAACAAAAGTAAAAATAGATAAATGGGATCTCAAAATTAAAAACTTTTATACCTCAAAGGAGGTTATCAAGAAAGTAAAAAGGCAGTCTACTCCATGGGAAAAAAATATTTGGCAACCATATATTTGCTAGAAGCCTAAAATACAGCATATAAAAAGAAATCCTACACCTCGAAAATAAAAAGACAAATAACCCGTTTATAAAATGGGGAAGCGACTTGAAAAGACACTTCTCCAAGGAAGAAACACAAATGGCCAAAAAGCACATGAAAAGATGGTCAACCTCACTAGCTATTAGGGAAATGCAAATCAAAACTACAATAAGATACCATCTTACACCCATTAGAATAGCGGCTATTACAAAAACAGAGGACTGTAAGTGTTGGAGAGGATGTGGAGGAAAGTGAACCCTCATCCACTGCTGGTGTGAATGTAGAATGGTCCAGCCACTCTGGAGGACAGTCAAAAAACTAACTATAGAACTGCCATATGATTCAGAAATTCCACTGTTGGGTATATACCCAGAAGAATTGAAAGCAAAGACATGAACAGATATATGCACAATAGTATTTTGTTGGATTCAACCCAAATGCCCATCAACAGATGAGTGGATAAACAAAATAACAAATGTGTACATACATACAATGGAATATTACTCAGCTGTAAGAAGGAATACAGTGCTAACACATGGTATAACATGGATGAATCTTGAGGACCTTATATTGATTGAAGCAAGCCAGGCACCAAAGGTCAACTATCACATGACCTCACTGGTTATGAATTAAGCAAATTGAGAAGACTCAGAGAGCTATTGTCTGGAAAGGTTTATAGGAAACAGAAAGGGAGAAGTAGGTTGTGAGCCAATGCCTATACAGGAATAGTCTATGATAAGGTGGAACTGTGTAGTTGGACATTGAAGGGATATGACAGGAGGTTAGTGATACTATTGGATTGGGCAGTGCGGTTTTGACATATGGGTAGAGTGGGGAGGATGGGTTGGACTGTCTGTGGAATTAGGGGGAGGGTTAGGGGAGGGACCAGGTGAACACTGGGGATTGGTGGGTGAGTGGTTGAAAGTACAGAGTTGGAACACTTTTATGGCAATACGACATGGAAGGGTTACAGGTTCAGGGTGTTGGATGGGGGGGCATTTGGGACAGGGCACGCCTGGGGCAGACTTCTAGGGTGTGTGCAAGTGATCATTTTGTCATAA
>JAKSZT010054130.1:1277250-1331245 GCA_026826555.1 Tolypeutes matacus
GCCTCGAGCTGAGCACCGAGGTGCCCTTCCTGCTGGCCCTACCCAGCTCCGTGGCCGCCCCTGAAGCCACCTCCACCGCCGCTGCAGAGTCAACTCAGGCTTTCAGCCAGGCGCCCGGATCAGGCCCTTGGTGAGGAAGGAAGCCCCCGCCCTGCCCCGCGCCACCGCACAGCCTCTGCCCGCACTCCTCCAGCCCCGGTTCTTGCCCCCAACCCACGTGATCTTTCCCTGGGTGCCTTCCTGCCCTCGGCCAGCACACGCACAACGCCTGCGCGGCCTCAGCAGGAGCAGCAGCGCCAGCCTCGGCCTCTTGGAAGCATGCGGCCTTGTCGCCTCACAGGCCGGCCCCGCACTAGCCTTGCCCTGCTCCAGCTTCTCAACCTCGCACTTTGCGTACCAGGCCCGGCACTTGCACGCGCAATGACCATGTTCGCTGTCCCAGCGGCACTACCTCCTGCTCCTGCGCTCCTCCCCACCCCCAACAGCCCCCTCAGCCCAGGATATCCAGTAGATGCCAGCCTGTTTGTCTCCTTCCACAAACCAGTCCCATGTTGCCAGCCTGCCTCAGGGATTCTGACTGATCAAGAGCTGCTCAGGCAAGAGCTGAACACACGATTTCTGGTCCAGAGCGCTGAGCGGCGGTGGCCCCTCTGGGGCCGGGGCTCTGCTGCGGGAGGAGTTCCACCAGCACCAGCACAAACACCAGCCCATACACCAACACACATTCGCCCCATTCCCCGCAGGGGTGCCCCCAACGCCGCTTGCACAGCCAGCCGCACCCCTGCCGTTTGACAAGTATGTGCCCAAGCTGGAAAGCTCCTAGTTCTGGCATTACAGTTTGTTCCCACCCTACCCTTCCGCCTTCCCAGGGATGGCCGGTCTGCTCCCACACCCAGGCCCCTTCGGATCCCTGCAAGGTGCGTTCTAGCCCAAGATGTCAAACCCAATGGAGATGACAGGCTAGCCCTGTGCCATTCACACTCTTCTGCAGAAAGCTCCTGGGGTGTTAAACACTTACAGCAGCCAGGAAACCAGGAAAGTGGTGCGCAGTCCACGTGCAGAGAGCTTGGCAGCTCCACCACCACCAGCAGGAGGTCAAGCAGTTGCAGCTGGACCCCCACAAGCTGGAGGTGGGTGCAAAGCTGCACCTGTTTAGCCGGCTCCCCGAAGCCTGTTTGTTGGATTCCACTGCCCTCCTTTTCCAGCACAGGTGCAGCCCATCCTGTCACCCACCCATTCGGCTGCAGCCCATCACAGCAACTTCCTGCCCATCGGCCACCTGGCAGACCCTTTGGGCAGGTCGAGCGCCTTTGGGGACCTCGAGAACCTGAGGAAATACGCCTTCCGAGCCCGGGGCAGCTTCTTCACCCACAAGGAGGAGGCCTCGCTGCACGGCCTGTCCAGCCCCCACAAGGTCTGGAACCGGCTCCACCCTCCTTCCCCGCCACCGCCCTGGCCCAAGCCGGTGGAAGCGGAACATCTCTCTCCTCTGACCTACCACGACCCAGAGCCGGGCAAGGAAGAGCAAGAGCGGGACGTCCTGGAGAAGCCGCACCTACTGAGCCCAGCCTAGCCTGCGTCCTCCCCCGCCGTGGCCACGGAGTCAGCAGCCTCCTGCTCCGTGGCGGCAACACCGAGCAGCTGGCCGCCGAGCCCCGCATCAAGAAGATCTGTTCGCCGGCCAAGGAGCCCGGGGACAGCGGCGGCAGTAGGATGGCGCCAAGGCGGCGCGGGTGGACGGCCAGCACCTGCTGGGCCGCGAGCCTGCGCGCCGGCCGCTCTAGGGCATCATGAAGGTAAAGAAGCAGCGCCTGGAGGACCCTGATCCCCCGCTGCCGGGGAGCGTTCAGTAGCGGCCCCCCTGCCCTGGATTCCCAGCTGCCGCGATCGCCCGGGCGAGCCGCCGGTCTTTGCATGGGAGCCCCCGCGCACAGCTCCCAGCGTCCTGGAGAGGTCCCCCGTATCCCCCGCCGACCCATTCGAGCCCCTCAAGCGCCCCAACCTTGACCGGGAGTAGCTCTAATACAGCCACGAGCGCCGGCGGGAGGCGCGTCTCGCCCGGCGCCCAGAACTTACCGCGACAGGTGAGGGCGGCCGTTGCGCTGCCCCAGGGGCTGCTGGTCAGGACCCCGCCTGGCTCCGCCACGCTCGGCTCGCCGCCCCAGTTGGTGACCGCGGGTGGGCCCCCACGCCGCCCGGGCGGAGGTCTAAGCTCCTGGAGCTCAAGCCTCTGGAGGTGGAGGTACGGTAGGCCCTGGACCCCAGGCACGGGCTGGAAGCCCTGTACCGACCCTCTGACTGATACGCTGCAGTGAGATTTTGTAATGTAGGTTTGTAGAGCCTAAGCGCACTTCATCAGTCCTAGTGGCGCTTCCCCGCTTGCGCAGAAAATTGGACAGACAGCTTTTCTGGAGGCGATCTGTTGTTTTCTGAGCCCGAGAAGTGGTGGTTAGGGAAAAAAAAATTCAAGTGTGTACATTATTTTCCCAAAGGTGATAAACATTTTTAATAAATCTGTATTTTTTTTTAATTTTGTAATCTTTAGATATTTTTAAAAGACAACCAAAAAATAAATAAAAATTGAAAAAGCTTTTGCATTTTGGTCTTTAGTTGAATTGGCAATTGAAGACCTCAGGTCCCTCTAAAAGAGCCCCAGGGTTTCCTTGTCTTATTTACGGAGAAAAAAAAGAGTCACTTTGTCCAGCACACTGTACCGGATGAACTAGGTACTTGGAACGAAGTTACAGATATATAGAAAAATGATTAATAATAATGTACAAAGCTTTCGGTTTTGCCTTATTCTATAATGCATAAGTGTAAAAGAAAAAAAAATTTTTTTGGTTTGTTTTAAAAACAAGAACAACAAAGGAAACAAGTTTAAAGATTCTATTAATATAAACACGGTTTCCTAACCTGGGTAAACTTTATAAAAATGGTTTCTAGGAGCCTCACTGGTTATTTGGTTAATATGGTCACAAAAAAACCACTTGCTGTCAGTTGAAAAAACTCAAAAGTTTAACTGCAGCAACTCTGCTTCAACTATAGAAGCACCCCGAGGCCTCGGGGTTCGCCGGCTATGGGAGCAGCGCCCCAGCCCCAGCACTTGCCGCTTGCCGCGGCTTCCAAGCATCGGTAGGCAGCAAGGACAGTTTCTGTTGGCCCTTGTGCGGATCCTGCAGTGTTGTTCTTGGAATCTGTACACCAGACAAGTAGAAGCTTAAAGAAGAGTAACAACCGGTTGAGTACCAAAACAAACAAACAAACTCTTGATTATTTTCTCTCCTGTGTGAAGGCAACAGCAGGTGTTTGTTCAGTGTTTCTCAAGAGTCCCGGCCTGGTTTCCTTTTGGTTTCCGGTTTGTTTTCATAGCGGTCCAGCATCCCCACCTCCAGCTGTAAGCTCTTCTTTTTCTTTCTGGACACCCACAGTTCACGTTCCTCCTGGGCTCCTGGAACTCCTGGAGCCAGCCCTTTGCAGCTGTTTGCTTTGTACATTTCTGTACTTTTCACCATTTTGTGCTGTGGACTCCGGAAACTTTAAACGTTCTGTTCCCATGTCAATCAGTGAAGATAAATACAACCTTGATTTTGGTTTGGGAAAAAAAAAAAGACTTAAACATACCCTGAACTTATTATTGTCTGAACAATTACAGAATCTGTTGGCCATCATTGACAACACCAACAAACAGGATACATTTCCTAAATAATAGCAATGTACAGAAATGAAAGCAAGGCCATCATTGTCATTAAAATAACCAGAAGATAAAGAGCTTATAAATATAAAAAGGACACAGTGCATGTACAAGATGAGAGATTAATCAAAAATTATATTATTAAAAATAAATGCTTATAAAAGATATCTTCATTTCAAGCAAAAGATAGAGGAATACAATAAATATAGAAATTCGACAGCATAGAGTTCAGAGAAAAAATGTCATAATATAATATATGGATATTATATATCATTAGTTAAAATGTATCTAAAAATTCAAGATTTAAAGGAAATTAGTGCACATTTTAATTATTTGAAAAAATTAGTGAACAGTGATGAACTAGTGAAAGGTTGTTAAACATTTAACCATAAAACCAAGATTGAACATTATGTTAATTATTCAAAAATAATTTTGGAAAATAACCAGATATAATTCTACAAAGAAAATCTTAATATAAGTTAAAAGAATACAAATCACGTGAATGCAAAAAATATGTAATATTGTAACAGTTTAAATATAAAACAAGTAATTGAAAAATGAAGAAAACACAATTTTTAAATACATATTGAAGAGCAGAAAATTAAAACTGCAATTCCAGATAATATACAGGAACTTTTTAATGGAAATTTTGTCAACTATCTGACTAAAATTTATGAGATGTCACAAAATTTGGATTCATTATCCATTCTTATGTTTAGACATTATTTTTATTAAATTTTTTAAGTGAGCATAGAAATTAACTGAATAATTTCTTTCTAAAGACTATAATGAACTTGTAGACATCAGAAAAAAATAAAATATTTTAAAAATCATACTGAAATTAAAGAAATACTAATTACTGGATTTTGCTGACACATCAAAGAATGATAGGATTTTTAAATGATTACTAGGTAGACACAAGAGATATTACTGCATGCTAATATTAGCCACATGTATTTACAAAAGTTCAGGGGTTAAAGCTT
Organism: Tolypeutes matacus; assembly: GCA_026826555.1. Taxonomy (NCBI): domain Eukaryota; kingdom Metazoa; phylum Chordata; class Mammalia; order Cingulata; family Chlamyphoridae; genus Tolypeutes; species Tolypeutes matacus. The sequence continues at coordinate 1,281,925 of JAKSZT010054130.1, forward strand.
TGCAAGATAAGTTTCTTGATTTCACTTATGTGCATTATGTGTCATTTCACAAATTTAAAGGATTTACCAGGTATTTTAGCAATGGGTACAAATCAAAAGTTGCAAATGCCAAAAAGAAAATAACAAAATTTTATATAAATATGTGATATATACATACACATATGTAAGACTAGTCTAGAAGACCATGAATAAAACTATCAGAAATGGTTTGGCTACTTCTATGTTCTTTAAAATGTTTCAATATTTTCCAAATTTTCTCAATGTTCACACGTACTATTTTCTATAACTTAATTCTATCCCAATATTTTACTTTGTTCTAAAAGCAAATATGAAAATTCTGTTATTTTCATCTGTTTGCTTGTTTATGAATAAGATAAGCTAAAAAGACCAGGTATTATTATTTTTAAAAAGGCATTTGGTATTCAAAATTTTGCAAGAATGTAAATATTCTGATGATAGTGGCTGAAATTTAGTAATACTGGGTAAAACTTTTAAATTCAACATCTGGTTTATCCTTTATGATATCTCTATGGATTTAAAATTATCCATAGAGTTATTTATAAAATAATTTATTTAGAAAAACATATATTTAAACCACAGGTTTAACACACATTTCTTGGCTCCCAATTTCTGTGTTAATTTTTAAAAACATGTTCTTGGAAATGTTCCAGAGCATGGGTGGTCAAGTAGAAGATGATTCAACAAAATGTAAACTAATTAAAGGACACTACTGTATTTAAACAGAGACCAAGTAAATAACCAAATAGGAAAGAAAGAAAAGAGGAGCTCCTATATTCAGCATCATTGACATTTCAATTGCCTGGAGCCCTCTATTCTTTATGACTCTAATGAGAGCACTTTTCACCTCTTTGTTCCTAAGTCTCTAAATGACTGGACTAGCATAAAACACTGAGGCCACTTGATCCCTTCCCAAGGAGTTGGATTTCTTTGGTTTTAAATAAATAAAAATCTTAGTGCTATAAAAAATGATGACCCCCAGGGGTTGGGAGGCACAATTATATAAGGCTTTGTGCTTTCCTGAATAAGAATTAATTTTCAGGATAGAAGACAGAATGGACCTATAGGACACAGAGATTGTGAAAATGGAAACCTTTACTTTTGAGCCAGTGGAAATGATTATCATGATTTCAGTTTCAAGAGTATCAGTGCAGGACAGGGCTAAAATTGGGGTGAAGTCATAGAAAAAGTGATAGAGTACATTACATTTTCAGGAATGCAAACTTTTCTTGCAAGGAATATAAACCAAGGAGTCAATAAAGCCAGTCACATAGGACCCAGTGATGAGGGTGCGGCACAGTCTCTTCTATATAAGCAATGGATAGTGAAGAGGATTGCAGATATCTATATAGCTGTCTTAGGTCATTGAAGAGAGGAGGAAAAATTCAGTGAAAGCCAAGAAAAAAAGACATCTGTGTGAAGCAGTTCATGAATCAAATAAAATGTTGGAAGTCAATAAGTTCTCTTAGGTCTTAGGTATGATGACCATTGAGTAACTGAGGTCAAGGAATGGCAGGTGACTCAGGAAAAAGTACATGGGAATGTGAAGCTAGAGACCCAGGCAAATTGTCATTATGATGCCTTCATTCCCAGAGACAGTAATCAGTTTTATCAGGAGAAATGACCTAAAGAGGACCCCCCAGATCTCGTCAGAGTCTTTCAAACACATAAGGATGAAGTCAGGCACATTGGGTTATTCCTAATTCCCATAGCATTCAACTCTTATAAAGTGTTGAGAAATCAAATGTGATACTAGCATAAATGACTTCTAAAACTGTTTTTGTTTAAATGAATGATTAAGAATTTTAAAAAATTAGTGAATCTAGCAATTGATTATAAAAAAGTAGTTCATAAAATATGGCTGAAAAAAATCATTGCAGTTTTATATATATGTACAAATCATCATTTGGGTATTATATCATAGAAACCTATATATATTGCATAGTTAGAATGAACTTGACACTATTATAAATAATTCCCTTTATTAACACATTTATGCAGATGAAAACATTTATCATATATATTACTATTGTACACAATTTTTAGAAGAGAAAAAGAGCACAGATAATTAAGTAAAATGCAGCCATGCCATTAACTCTGATTCTAACAAGATTGGCTGAGTCCAGAAATCCTATTTATATATAATTTCAAAGAATAGAAATAAACTGCTAGGTATATAATAAGCAATGATATAGATTTAATGCATCATTTACTGTGCTTTTATATACAATATTATCGAATAAAAATGTCACATCAGAAATTAAAGTTTAGAACACTTTACTGGGGTATAATAACATAGATCACATATCACTCAATTTTTAGGAGTTATGTTGTTAAGTGATTATATAAATCAAATTTATTCCAAAATTATATTTTCATTATATGTAAATTATTGATTCAATCAGTTCTACATTTGCCTTTCTACAATCCTGGCATTGTAAAGTAAGTCCTAGATGATATATATTTTTCTTCTAAAAATATCCCCATCTTTTGAGATCAGCTAAAACTGTCTAACTTTGAGAACAATAATTTTTCTATCACCATTCATTATTATCTATCTAGGAATTTGTCAACCTTTAGTTTTTCTCACAAATAAAACACATAAACCATTTAAAAGCCTGACATTTTTGTGATCTAGTATCTGCTTCCTTTGAGATAATTTATGTTTAATTTTTCCTGCATGCATTTTTGTTTTGTTCATAGATAAATCAACCTAATGTCTCACAAGTATACAAGACAGCCACTGTGAACACAGGAAGATTATTCCTTGCCATTCACCATGACAATGCCAAGACACCTCTGATATTGAAGATAGCTGATAAGGTACCATTCCATCATCCTTGGGAACAATTTAGAAGGAAAACTGCTTGGCATGTTCCATGGATGAATGTATCCATGTTAAGGTTGTGCCAGCAAGTTCTCTATCTCTTAGAAGCCACATAATGTTGAACATGATTTTTTGGTATTCTTTTATGATACGTCAGGTGATGATGGGGTAAAAGAGAAGGTATTTCTACAGAAATAATCTGTAGCTGAAAGGTCAGATAATTAACCACCAAGGATGGAATAGCAAATTTTTCACTATGAAATATTTTTATATTTAAAGTGTGATACTAGAATAGGGAGTGAACAGTGTTCATTACAAGCAAAATTTAATACAACAAAATTCAAAGAGATGAAAATTGTTCATAAATGCTGTTAATCTTTACATGTATGTCATCTAATTATTTTCCTTTATGCATATAATGCTTATTTATATGTATACTTATATATTTACATAATTTTTATCGCACTGTATTTTCAGGAAATCCTGATTTTATTATTAAATATTTGTAATACACCTTGATTTATTTTATATTAAACATTTCCAAAATCAAAATTTCATGTATTTTGCATTGGCTGGTGCAGTATAACTAACTTCTTTCTAGTAGTGTGCTCCAGCTCATAGATGGGCAATTTTGAGGCATTTCAAGAAAAACATGGTGTAAATTCTCCAGTCAGTTTTGGCAGAGTCATTTAATTCATCTGCACAGCACATATATAGTTATATTCATACACAACAATGTTTGTGCACCCACTTCTATTTTTTTAGGATTTATTTATTTCTGCCCCCCACCCCATTGTTTGCATTTGCTGTGTCTGTTCATCTTCCTTGTTTCTTTAGGAGGCACTGGGAACGAAACCCAAGACCTCTGATGTGGGAGGGAGGTGCCCAGTTTCCTGAGCCACCTATGTTCTGTTCTTTGTAGTATCTCTCACCATGTTTTTTCTTCTTGAGTCTCTTGTTGCATCATCTTGCTGTGCCAGCTTGTGCCTGCCCACTGTCTTGCTCATCTTCTTTAGGAGGGCCCAGGAACCCCTGTTCCCTGCTTTGTTGTGTCTCTCATTATAATTTTTCTTCTTGTGTCTCTTGTTGCATCAGCTTGCTGTATCTGCCCGTTGTGCCAGCACACCATCTTCCTCAGGAGGCACTGGGAACTGAATCAGGGACCTGCCATGTGGTAGGTAGGAGGCCAATTGCTTAAGCCACATCTGCTTCCTGGGTATTAGCTTTTATTAAATAAAAAGAAACATGACAGAAGAACATAAAAATCAGTGCTGAGATGAGTAAATATTTTATAATTAATGGCCAAAGCTCACTTCCTCTATATATAACCAGATGAATTACTTTCTTGTGACTGCACTAATTAACAGTAATGAAGTAATTATTATGTAGATTAAGAAGCAACACCTTTTGCATTAGAAATTATTTATACTCTGGAATATCAGGAAAGAATTTGATGGCATGGACCAAGCAGTTATAAAATAATATTATATATTCAATGAATTTTTGGAAGTATAATTTGTCTCTTCATCAAAAACTCAGTGATACTGACATAAGCTTATTTGAAGATTTAAAAGCTGCATCAATTTATTTCACAATTGGTGGTCTCAGGCTATAAGAAAGCCTTTGCCTCCATCTTGCTAGTTTAGCTGCCATTGATTTTATTTTTTTAATGGCATTTTTGTATTAAAAATATTGAAATGTCCACCAAATATAATGGGGTATACTGGGTGGGAGATGCTTGTAATGTGGGGAACTCTTTGTAATAGCTTCACAATTTTTCTGTATAATAATACTGTTCAAAAATAAAGGTCATTAAAAATTAAAAATATAAGACTGTGGAACATGGCCAACAAGTTAGGCATATAAGTCTTAGCTCTCACTAAAACAACAAAGAAAAAGCCAGAGGCTACTGTGGGGACCTTCTTTGGGGCACAGCAAACCAGGACACTGCTTATAACTCCGAGAAGAGCGAGGGTAAGAGACACAAAGAAACCAAAACATGTAATGGGAACATAGACAACAGCAAAAAAAAAAGGAATAAGAAAAAGAAAGTGTTAAAGAGAAAGCTTAACACAAATACACACAAACCGCAATGAAATAAAATCCTACAGTAAAGAGAGAAGCTAATCAACTGAATAAACCCATCAAGATAAAAAGATGACCAGACAGCAACAAATATTTATAAACCATACTAAGAAACAGGAAGACATGACCCAGTCCAATGAATAAACTAAAAACCAAGAAGAGATGCAGAACATTGAACAACTAATTAAGCTGTCCAAACAAATACCATGGATCAAATTAATGAAGTGAAGGAAGAGATTAAGGATATTAAGAAGACATTGGGAAAACATACTGAATAAATTGTAAACATACATAAAAGGATTACGGATATGATGTTGATGAATGACATAATCCAAGAAATCAAAAATACACTGGGCAGACAGGTGGCAAGACGGCATCGGTTTAAGTGAGCACTCACCATCTTGTTGAGTACTCTTGTAAAAAATGTTTGAGTGGACATGATCCTGCCCAAGTGACCTGTTCTGGGAGCACACAGAGTGGGAGCATTTGGGGCATCAATCTGGAGGGAGCTGGACAAAGAGATAAATTGCTCAAGATAAAACTATGAGTTTTTAGCCCCGTGGCTGGAAACTACAGATGGCTAAGCCCCACCCTCAAGGCAAAAAGCCACTGTGAGCCCTGACTCAGGCTGGCCACCCAGCAGGAGGGAGCATTCTCTGAAGAGTAGGAGGGTTTTGGCAAAGGGTTGGGGGGGTTCTTTCTGTGGGTTTGATTGCTTGGACCCTTTTGAGCTTTGGGGAATCACACAAGCCAGCTCAAGGTGGAACCAGGAAGAGGGGAGAGAGAAATCTGCTGTGGAAGCCTGATTTACCTAACCACCCTGGGATAGAAAAACTTGGCCTGAGAGAGGGCAGAGTCAGGCAATTGACTAGTCTCATGCTGAAAACTGTCAAAATTTCAACTCCCCTAAGGGAGGTGGGCAGTAGGAAGTGCTTATTAAACTTGCAAGAGCCTATTTAGGGTCCCCTAGGAGGAGAGGGTAGTCTAGAAAAGGGTTGAGAGTCATTTCTCTGTGATGAATTCCTTCACCAGGGTCCCATTTGAACTTCAAAAGGGAACTCAGCCTTACCTGGATAGGGGAGGAGGGATCTGCTCACACAGCCTGTTGAGAACTGCTGCCCTGGAGAGTCAAACTTGCCTGAAGGAAAGTGATTGGATAGCTTTCTGAAGAGGTAATGGACCCAGGGAAAAATTTTAATTCAGTAGAGGAATTTCCACCTTGAATATATGTGGTCCCTAGTTCAACTCCCAGCTCCTCTTAGAGTAGTGATTCACCAGGATATCAAACATCCAGTTGATACTTTAGTACAGGGAAAACATAGGCATTATTTTTGTACCAGCTTCTCTTGGGTCCCTTATTTTTCCTAAAAAAAAAAAGGCTTCTTTAAAATTTTTAATTTAATTTACTCACTAAAACCTGCTTTAAAACCTGCAGAGAGAGGCCTGCATGGTAATTGACTGATGACCACCAGCAGCCTGAGAAGCTCCACAGGGGCCTAAGAAGGAACACTGTTATTCCTTAGTTTTTGTTTCACTGCTTCCTTGTGTGTTAGTTCTGTTTTCTTGGTTTCTTGTTTTTCTTTCCTCTTTCTGCCCCCCTCTTTTTTTTTTTAATTAGATGCTGCTGGCTTGTTCTTCTTTGCTGTACTTTCTCTTCAATGATTTCCCATTTCTGTGTACTGATTTTGTTTACCAATGCTATCTCATTTCCTTCCTTCATGTTTCTATCTTCCACATTCTACTGTTCTTTTTACATTCTACCTTTCTTTATTTTGTCCTCAATTTATCTGGTTTTTATTTCTATCCTGTACATTCTGTTTTCTTTGTTTTATTAACTTTTTTCTTTCTGTCCTTTCTTTTCTCTTCCCCTCTCTGCTCATCATTCTGGCCTTTCAATTCATTCTATATATTTTTCTCTATTCAGTTTCCCATTTCATTGTAGGTATGTTGCTTTTTTATTCCTATTATTCTACACTGCTTACATGAGTTAAACATTCATTTTACTAAGTCTTATATGGTGTTTTCTAACTTTTACTAATATTATTACTAGTACCCTTTTTCTTTTCTCAACTCTTCTGCTTTCTCTGGCCCTAATTTTTTTCCTTCAAGGGAACATATAAAACAGCAAGAAAATACAAGAAGAAGAAAAAAGTGTCAAGGAAAAAACATAACATGCACAAACTTAAACAGCAGCTAAATAAAACTCTAGAATAGAGAGATAATCAACAGAATAAACTTATCAAAATAAAAAGGACAGCACCAAAAAAATTACAAACCATACTAAGAAACAGGAGGACATGGCCAGTACAAAGAACAAATTAAAAAGCATGAAGAAATCCACAACAACTAATAACTAATCAAAGCTGTCCAAAGAAATATCATGGATCAACTTAAGGAAGTAAGGGAAAAGAAAAAGGATATTGAGAACACACTAGGAGAGCATACTGAGAAAATTGTAAACATACATGAAAAGATAATAGATATGATGGTGATGAATGGCACAATCCAAGAAATCAAAAAGACGCTAGAATCACTTAACAGCAGATTTGAACAGGCAGAGGAAAGAATTAGTGATGTGGAAGGCAGTACATCTGAAATCAAACAGAAAGTAGAACAGAGAGATAAAAAGATGGAACATAACCTAGCAGGGACTTAGAGATATGAATGACAATACAAAACACACAAATATATGCATTATAGGCATCCAAGAGGGAGAAGAGAAGGGAAAGGGGATGGAAGGAGTGTTGAAAGAAATAATGGCTGAAAACTCTCCAAACCTATTGAGGGAGATGGATGTACATGTCCAGGAACCACAGTGCACACCAATCAGTATAAATCCCAACAGGCCTACTCCAAGACATATACTAATCACATTGTCCAATGCTCAAGACAAAGAGAAAATACTGAAAGCAGCAAGAGAAAATAGAGCCACCACATATAGGGGAAGCTCAATAAGATTAAGTGCTGATTTCTCATTTGAAACCATGGAGGCAAGAAGGCAGTGGTATGACATAGTTAAGGTGCTAAAAGAAAAAAAATTCCAGCCAAGAATTTTCCATCAGGCAAAGCCAATGTTCAAACATGATAGAGAGTTAAAAAAAAATAACAGATAAAGAGATATTAAGAGAGTTTGCTAATAAGAAACATACTATTCAAGAAATATTACAAGGAGTTCTTCAGGTTGAAAGGAAAAAACAGGAGAGAGAGAGTTTGAGGAGAGTGTAAGAATAACTAAAAAAGGCAAAAAGAGAAAGAAATACAACATATGACATACAAAAACCCAAAGAATATCTAGCTATTATAAATAATTCCTTGAAATTAATAACACTGACTGTTAATGGATTAAAATCCCCAGTCAAGAGATACACATTGGCAGAATGGATAAGGAAATATGACCCATCTATATGTTGTCTACAAGAAATTTCCACCTTAGACCCAGGGATTCAAGGAGGCAGAAAGTGAATGGCTGGAAAACAATATTACAAACAAACAAGAACCATTAAAGGGTGGGAGTAGCTATACTAATATTGGAATAAATAGACTTTAAATGCAAAACTATTGTAAGAGACAAAGATATACACTGTATATTAGTAAAAGGGGTAATCTTTCAAGGAGAAAGGACAAGCATAAATATTTCTGCATCTAATAAGGGCACCTCAAAATACATGAGGTAAAACTGGAAAAACTAACTGGAGAAATAGATGCCTCTACAATTATAGTGGGGGATTTTAATACACCATTATCATCATTAGACAGAACATCTTGACAGAGAATCAGTAAAGAAACAAAGACTTTGATTAATACATTATAGGACCTTGGCCTAATAGACATATACAGAATACTAAACCCCAATACAGTGGGATATACATTCTTCTCAAGTGCACATGGATCAATGTACAAGATAAAGCACATGCTAGGACACAGAAAAATTCTCAATGAATTCTGAACATTGGAGATTATAGAAAGTAATTTTTCTGACCACCATGGAATGAAATTGGAAATCAATAAGGGCCAGAGAACCAGGCACAAAGATATGGAAGTTAAACAACACACACTTAGACAAAGAGTGGGTCAAGAATGAAATCTCAAAAGAAATCAGTAACTACCTTGAAATGAATGAAAATGACAACTCAACATATCAAAAATTTGTGATGCAAAAAAAGCAATATGGAGATGGAAATTCATAGCCATAAATGCATATATCAAAAAGAAGAAAGAGCTAAAATCAAAGTACTAAGTGCAAACTTGGAAAAATTAGAAAAAGAACAACAAACTAACTCCAAAAGAAGTAGAAAGAAGGAAATAACAAAGATTAGATAAGAACTAAATGAAATAGAAAATAAGAAAACAATAGAAAAAATAAAATCAAAAGTTGGTTCCTCGAGAAGATCAATAAAACTGACAAACCCTTAGCTACACTAACAAAGAAAAAAAAAAGATGCAAATACACACAAAAAAATGAAGAATGGGATATCACCACTGACCCCACAGAAATAAAGATTATCACAAGAGGTTATTTTGAAAAATTATATGCCAACAGGAAGGATAAATTAGAGGAAATGGACAAATACCTAGAAACTCACAAACAGCCTACATTGATGAAAGAAGGAATTGATGAACCCAACAGACCAATTACAAGTAAAGAGATAAAATCCGTCATCAAAAACCTCCCAGCTAAGGAGCTCCCAGGACCAGGTGGCTTCACAGGTGAATTCTACCAAACATTCCAGAAAGAACTAACACCTATTATGCTTAAACTCTTAAAAAAAAATAGAAGTAGAAGGAACATAGCGTAACTCATTTTATGATGCCATTGCCCTAATACTAAAGCCAAAAAAGATGTCACAAGAAAGAAAACTTACAGAAATATCTTTCTAATGAACCTAGATGCTAAAATCCTCAACAAAATACATACTAATTGCATTCAACAACACATAAAACAAATTATACACCATGACCAAGAGGATTTTATCCTGGGTTTGCAAGGAGAGTTCAACATAAGAAAATCAATCAATGTAATACACAGCATAAACAGATTGAAAGAAAAAAATCACATTGTCATCACTATAGATGTAGAAAAAGCATTCAACAAAATTCAGTGCCTTTTCCTGATAAAAACACTGCAAAAGGTAGGAATAGAAGTTAGTTCTCTCAACATGATAGAGTGTATATGAAAAACCCAGAGATAGCATAATATAAAAATTTGAAATGCTAAAAGCTTTCCCTCTAAAATCGGGAACAAGACAAGGATGCCCACTATCACTATTAGGATGCTATTTAACATTGTCTTAGAAGTACTTGCTCAAGCACTGAGGCATGAAAAAGATATAAAGCACATCCAGACTGGAAAGGATGACATAAAATTTCACTATTTCCTGACAATATGATCCTAAACATAGAAAGCCCTGAGAAATCTACAACAAAGTTTCGAGAACTTATAAATCAGTTCAATAAAGTCTCAGATTGTAAGATCAATGCTCAAAAATCAGTAGCATTTCTGTACACCAATAATGAGCTATCTAAGGAGGAAATCAAGAAAAAAATACCATTTACAATAGTAACTAAAAGAATCAAATACTTAGGAACAAATTTAATGAAAATGTTTATGACTTATGCACAGAAAATGATACAACACTGTTAAAGGATATCAAAGAAGACAAATAAATGGAAGAATATACCCCAATTTTTAAATAATAAGATGAACTATTAAGATAACTATTATACACAAACTAATCTACAGATTTAATGCAATCCCAATAAAAATCAGTACATTATTTTCTAAGGAACTAGAAAAACTTAGTACAAAACAAATTTGGAAAGGTAAGAGGCCCTGAATCGCCAAAGACATATTGGAAAAGAAAAATGATGTTGGAGGTATCACACTACCTGACGTTAAAACATACTACAAAGCTACAGTGCTCAAAACTGCATGGTATTGGCACAGGGATAGACATACTGACCAATGGACCGAATTGAGACTTCTGATATAGATCCTCGCATATACAGTCATCTGATGTGCAACAAGGCCACCAAGTCTACTAGGCTGGGAGAGAATGGCCTCTTTAACAAGTGGTGCTTGGAGAACTGGATATCCATAGCCAAAAGAATGAAAGAGGAACACCATCTCTCACCTTATACAAAAATAAACTCAAGATGGATCAAAGATCTAAATAGAAGCACCAAAACCATAAAGACCTTGGAAGATAATGTAGGGAAGCATCTACAGGACCTTGTATTAGGAAATGGTTTCATGAACTTCGCACCCAAAGCACGAGCAGTGAAAGAAAAAATAGATAAATGGGATCTCCTCAAAATTAAAAACTTTTGCTCCTCAAAGGAGGATATCAAGAAAGTAAAAATACACCCACCCATTGGGAGAAAATATTTGGCAACCAAAAATCTGATAGGAGCTTAATATCCTGCTTATACAAAGAAATCCTACACCTTGAAAATAAAAAGATGAACAACCCATTTAAAAAATGGGCAAGCAACCTGAAAAAGCATTTCTCCAAGGAAGAAGTACAAATGGCTAAAAAGCATGAAAAATGTTCAACATCACTAGCTATTAGGAAGATGCAAATCAATACTATAATGAGATACCATCTTATGCCCATTAGAATGGCAGCTATTAAAAAAAAAGCAGATGACGAAATTCGTAGTTACATGCAACAAGGGGTCTTGACACGCTGATTATCCTCCCCTATTAGGATCCACCCTTGCTCATAAGAGACACCCACCTTTCTGTTTCTTCTGGGTGAATCAGTCCACCCAAAGATGGGGGTCCATCTCCTTCCCACTCACTGTGTGGATCTCCACTCCCTTACACAGCACATTATGACAGGATGAACACTGAAACACTCCCCAGAAGCCTACTCTACATATGCCCCGTCCTGAATGCTCCCCCAACAAACACCCTAAACCAGCGACACTAACTTGTCATATTTCCATAACAGCATTCCCACTCCTGCACTTTCAACCTCATACCCACAAATTCCGTGTTCACCTGGTCCCTCTCCCATCTCTCCCCCCAGTATCCTGGGTATTCTAAACTCACCCTTCCTAATCTACCCACCTGTCAACCCTGCACCACCAAACCCAGTAATATCACTACCCACCTGTCCTATCCTTCAACATGCGACTATACTCTATCACTTTACCATAGATTATTTCCATATGGGTGATGGTTCATGGTTCCATGAACAGGAAATGTTCTTCCATTTATTTAAGTCTGCTTTGATTTCCTTTATCAGTGTTGGGTAGTTTTCTGTATATAGGTCCTTTACATCTTTAGTTAAAATTATTCCTAGGTATTTGATTCTTTTATTTCCTATTGTAAATGGTGTTTTCTTTCTTTATTTCCTGCTCAGATTACTTATTATTGGTGTACAGAAATGCTACTGATTTTGCGGCATTGATCTTATAGCCTGTGACTTCACTGAACTCATTTATAAGTTCTAGAAGCTTTGTTGTCATAGATTTCTCAGGGCTTTCTATGCATAGGATCATGTCATCTGCAAATAGTGACATTTTCATTCTTCCTTTCCAAATTGGATGCCTTTTATATCTTTTTCTTGACTCAGTGCTCAAGCAAGTGCACAATGTTAAATAATAGTGGTGATAGTGAGCATGCTTGTCTTGTTCCCAATCTTAGAGGGAAAGATTTTAGGATTTCACCTTTGAAGATGATGTTAGCTGTGCATTTTTCATATATATCCTTTATCATATTGAGAAATTTTCCTTCTATTCCTATATTTTGCAGTGTTTTTATCAGGAAAGTGTGTTGTATTTTGTCAAATGATTTTTCTCCATCTATACAGATGATCATGTGATTTTTTTTCTTTCAATCTGTTTATGCGGTGTATTACATTGAATGATTATCTTATGTTGAACCATCCTTGCATAGCTGGAATGAAACCTACTTGGTCATGGTGTATAATTCTTTTGGTGTGTTGTTCAATGTGATTAGCAAGACTTTTGTTGAGGATTTTAGCATCTAGGTTCATTAGAGAGATTGGTCTGGGAAACCAGCACTTAATCTTATTGAGCTTCCCTTGTATGTGATGGTTCTCTTTTCTCTTGCTACTTTCAGTATTTTCTCTTTGTCTTGAGCATTGGACTATTTGATGAGTATATGTCTTGGAGTAGGCCTGTTGGGATTTATACTAGTAGGGGTGCACTGTGCTTCCTGGACTTGTACATCCATCTCCCTCAATAGGGTTGGGAGTTTTTCAGCCATTATTTCTTTGAGCACTCCTTCTGTCCCCTTTCCTTTCTCCTTTCTCTCTGGGATGCAAAATCCTGGAATGGTGGGAAAAGGGGAAAAGAAAACAGAGAAGAGAGAAAGAAAAAAAGTAAAAAAGAGAGTATTACAGAGAAAAAGTAAGAGAGGGATAAAAACAAACAAGAAAGATTGGAGACCAAATAAAGGAGGTGGAATGAAAGAACAACAATAGAAAACAAAAGCTATAAAGATGACAGAGTGAAACGAAGTAGTGTAGGTAGAATAGATCAGTATACAAAAGAATAAAAGAAAGAAAAAGCAAAAGTAAACAAGCAGAGGAAGAAAGGGAGGATACAAAACAAGTAAAAAACAAGACAGCAGCAACTCGACAACTCGTTTTGTGTGTGTGTGTTTTTTTTGTTTTTGTTTTTGTTTTTAAAGGAGGTAGAAGAAAAAAATAATAAACATGGAAAAACAGCCTTCTTTCTTAGACCCCTAAGGACCTTTTCAGGCTGCTGGTGTTCCTCAATCACTACCGTGCAGCCTGCCCTCTGCAGGTTTTGAACTAGGTTTTCATGAGTAAAGTAAGGGAAATGAAAGAAAATTAACTTTTTTTTTTTAAATAAGTGATCCAATTAAAACTAATACAAAGAAAATATCTATATATTCCCTGTCACAAAGTTTCAGCTGACTACCTGATAACCCAGTGGAATTCTTCTCAAGGAGTAGCCAGATATTGAACCAAGGTCCTTATCTGTGATAGGCAAGAATTCTCCCACTGAGCTATTCCCAGTCCTTATGTTGATCAGCTTTTCAGAAGGCTATCAGCCCCTTTTCTCTAGGGCAGGTTAGATCCCCTGCAGCCAGCTGGAGTGGTGCTGATTGCTGCCTGTCTCTTCCTCCTCTCTGACATAATTTCTCTCTTTACCTAGTTGGCTGGGTGTGACCACCAGCCTGGGATGATCCCCCTCCCCTCTCCATGTGGAGTTGCGCTGTCCCTTACAATATTCAGAGGGGCCGGATGGCTAAGATTGCTGGAAAAAAAATCACTCTCCACTCACTCAGACCTCTGTTCCTCACAGGGAATCTACAGTCACACTCCGGTTTGGAGCAGGGGGCTGGGTCTCCACCTAGTCTGTCTGACCTGATGGCCTGGTATGTGTGACCCTTCCCGCCCCTCAGGTAGGCAACCCCTGATTATTCCTGGCTTCCCTATCTGTCCAGTACCCTCCTAGATAACTCAGAGCACTTCCCATGGAGTATGCATCTGCTCTACTCTCAGTTAGATATAATTCACAAGGAGTTTCACCCTCATTTAATATCTCAGTGGTGGGGGGAGGAGAGCCCTTCCCGGCAGCTGGGAGGTTTAATAACTCACAATTACTTGTTTTGGCTTCTTCATGTTTCTGACCCTCACTCTTCTGGGAATTGGTAAACAGTGTCCTGGTTTGCTGTGCCCCAAAGCAGGTCCTCACAGCAGCCTCTGCTTTTTCTTTGTTGTTTTAGTGAAAGCTAAGATTTATATGTCTAACATGTCGGTCATGTTCCCACAATCCCCTCATGTGCTTTTTAACCATTTTTATTTCTTCTTTGGAAAAGTGTTTATTCAAATCTCTCTCCCAATTTTTAAATGGGTTGTTTGTGTTTTTATTTTTGAGATGTAAGTTTTTATTCAATAAGTGCTGGATATTACACCCTTATTGGATAAATGATTATCAAATATTTTATAGCATTGGGTAGGAAGCCTTTTCCCTTGCTTGACAAAACTCCTTTGAAGCACACAAAAATATTCAAACAAACCAATTTTATTAATACATATTAATAAAGCATACAATTCATCCAAAGTGTACAATCAATGGTATTTGTTATAATCATATAGTTGTGTGTTTATCACTTTCATCGTTATTAAAGAATTTTCATTATTTCAATAATAATAATATTAAACAAAAAACAGACAAACAAGAAAATGCCTCACCTCTAAATCTCTCTGTTTCCCATGCTGTACATAGCTGCAATTACTGGCTAGTTTTGCACAAATATTTTATTTGTTAATTAAGCAGTTTTATTAAGATATATTCACGTTTCATATGGTCTATCCAATGTGAAAAATCAGTGTTTTTTAGCTGTTAAAAGTCCTTTATTGTAAAATTGTAGAACATATAGAAAAAAAAGATTGAAAATCACAAATTTTAACATAATGTTTAAGGTGAGCTTAGATTTAATATAATGAATTATATAAAAGATAGCATAGAAATAAATGCTAATGATGATGAATTGTACAATTCAAGAAATAAAAAATACACTGGTAGCATATAACAGAAGATTTGAACAGACAGAGGGAAAAAATAGTGATGTGGAAGACAGTACATCTGAAATCAGAAAGAACACAAAGATAAAAAGATAGGAAAATCCAGCAGGGACTTAGGGACTTGAATGACAACATGAAAAACCCAAATATACGCATTATAGACATCCCAGAAGAAGGGAAGTAAAGGGCAGAAGGAGGGTTGGAGGAAATAATGGCTGAAAATCTCCCAGCTCTATAGAGGGATAAGGATGTACATGTACAGGAAGTACAGCTCCAAACAGTATAAATCCTAATAGGTCTACCCCAAGACATATAATATCAAATTAACTAATGTTCAAGAGAAAGAGGGAGTACTGAAAGTAGCGAGAGAAAAGAGATCCATCACATACAAAGAAAGCTTGATAAGACTGAAACCATGAAAGAAAGAATGAAGGAATATGACTTAGATAATGTGGTAAAAGCTAAAACCTTCCAACCAAGCATGATCTAACCAGCAAAACTGTCATTGAAACATGAGGGAGAGTTCAAAATATTCATAGATAAACAGAAATTAAGAGGGTTTGCCAATAAGAAACCTGACCTTAAAGAAATAATAAAGGGAGTTCTACAGGTTGAAAGGAATAAAAAGGAGAGAGTTGGAGGTGAGTGTCAGAATAACTAAAAAGATAAAGGAAAATAAAAACAATATATGGCATAAAGAAAATATGACTAATGTAAGTAATTCCTTGATAGTAATAACATTGAATGTTAATGGATTAAACTCTTCAATCAAGAGTCACAGATTGGCAGAATGGATGAAGAAATATGACCCACCTATAAGCACATCATGACTTATGATATTATTTTCCATCAAGTTTTAATTTTTATTGATAATCATCTAGAGCTTTTGGTAAATTATGAATTTGTGTTTAATGACTAATCATCTATTTAGAAAACATCATTAAATTATGTTCTTATATAAATTTCACTGCAAAGAATTTAAAGAAAATATGAAAAAAGAAATAAAGCATAGTAAGAAGACACTGAGTGAGAATAAAAATTTGAAAGTCTGCAAAGAAAACTAGCAAAGTTTGTGGGATTGAAAGCACAATGGATGAAATTAAAATATATTAGAGGCATATAAGAGCAGATCTGAATTGCTTGAAGAGAGAATTAGTGAATTTGAAGACAGAACATCTGAACTAGAAAAGACATCAGAAGAGAAAGAGAAGCGAATGGAAAAATGGAACAGACTCAGGGAATTGAATGACAATGCAAAATGCACCAACGTTTGCATTATTGGTGTCCCAGAAGGAGAAGAGAATGGAAAAGGAGCAGAAAGAATATCAGAGGAAATAATGACCGAAAACTTCCCAACCCTTATGAAGGACATAAATATCAATGTCCAAAAAGGACAGCACACAAAATAAATCTGAATAAACCTACCCCAAGACACCTACTCTTCAGAATTACAGCTATCAATGATAAAGAGAGGATTCTGAAAGCAGCAAGAGAAATGCAAAGTATCATGTACAAGGGAATATAGTTAAGATTAAGTGCTGACCTCGCATCAGAAATCATGGAGATGAGAATAAAGTGGTATGATGTATTTAATGTACTGCAAGAGAAAAACTGCCAGCCAAGAATTCTGAATCTGGTAAAGCTGCCCTTCAAACAAGAGCATGAGTTCAAAGTCTTCACAGACAACACAAACATACTTGGTAGAATATGTTACCAAAAGAAAGGATTTTCAGTTATTGTGTGGATCTCCACCCACCATGGCAATGCCCCATGAACACTTGAAAACATTCATATGCTTTATAAGTATACCCCATGTGAATCTCCTCCCATGTTAATCAGAGTGTATATTACATTACTATTTAATAATTAACATTTCATTTCAACTGTTCCATTATGTTACAGATTCCCCTATATAGTTTCCATAAAACAGAAATCTATATTCAGTCTGTCTTCTTATCATATGAGACTCTAATGAAAATTCTCCAACATTATCAAATACATATCAGGGTAAAATATTCTATCATCTGGTACTGGCATAATCTCCTTAAGTATTTTCAATTTTTGACACTTAAATCCTTTCTAAGTTTTCTTAATTTTTAGCAACAAACTTATTTAGGTTAATTTTATATTTTCTGTTATAGAAAAAACTCTAAATAGCTTGGCTGAGTTTAAAAGATTAAATCTAACTTGACGTAAACTTAAAGTCTTCCAGACTTTGTTATAAGAGAATTAAAAAAAAAATCTACCAGAGAAAAGAAGAAGATAGAATGAGAAGGCTTAAGATATAAATTAGAGTATCTGAAGAAAAGAATCCTGAGAATGGGAAAACCTGACATATTGAAGATTACTACAGAGAATTTCCCATAACTGATTAAAGATAAGAGTCATCAACTAGGAAAACAGTTAATAAAATACAGAAAAAATAAAAGTAAAATCTACACCTGGCCACATTGCAATTAAACTGCTGAATAAAAAGGCAAAGAACAGATCCTAAAAGTGGTTGAATAGAAAGAAACAGATTAATTCTCTTAAAGAAAAAAATTTTCCTTTAGTATTATTTTAGTAGCAACAATGGAGTCCAGAATATATGGGAATGAAATTAATGTGCTAAAAGAAATTATTGATAATCACTATACAGCTAAACTCTTATTCTAGAATAAGGAAAAAATAAAATAATATTAAATCAAGAACAAAAGAGAGAAGGTTTGCTCTAAGGAAGGATATACTTCATGGTAAAGAAGTTAAACTCAGAAGGAAGAAATGTATTGCAAGACAGAGTAGTGAGAAAAGAATGTATTGGGTGGATTGCTAAGTCTAAAGAAGTATAGACTATATAAGATAATAATAAAAATGATTTCTAGTAGGATGGGGGGAAAAGTAATTAAAATACCAGAAGTCAAATAACTTATAAAAGCATTTTAATCTTTGTATTCTCAGGAGAAAATGATATAAATTACTTTAGATTTTATGTCAAATATGTATGTTATCATTTTTCAAATTTTACAATTTTTAAAAATTGTAGAATGTATAACTTCCAAGCCAGGGATGGAAGAATAAAAATGATAAAGAAAACTTATCCAATTTAATAGAATAAAGATAAATAGAATCTTAGAATAAAAACTAATTTGCTCTAAAACTTCCAGATGAAATATAAGAATATCTTCTTCAATATATTAATGATTTTACAAAAAATAGGGAGTATTTGGACCAAAATCCATTCAGAGGCAGAAACCTACAGAAATAAGTAGAACACTGAAGCTCACTTTTGCATTTAAGGCATTTATTGAATCCAGGGAACTTAAGCTTTGATTTTATGGATTCAAAAGAATGTCAGGGAACAGAGACAAAGACCAGGACCCACGTCCAAGATGGAGAATACGGCAGGACACTCAATTTTAAGCCTGTGATGCCCACAGGGCTAGACTTTCAATGCAAGGGTATATCAGAAAAAAAGCTCTGTTCCCTTCCCTTTTCCTACCACCAGGGGCCTACAGGAAGGTGGCCTATCTCAAATGCTGTCACTATTAAAGGGGGAAAAGTCCAACACTGTAAATGTACTTAATACTACTGAATTGTACACTTGAAAGTAGTTAAAATGGGAAATTTTGAGTTGTGTATATGTTTCTATTAAAAAAAAAAGATTTTTAAATGTTTCCCTTTAAGAATTAATAACCACAAACAGTCTTCTCTTGAACAGTTCCCCAAATTTAATGGTGTCAGTTTGGTAGTGCTACACAGTCACATAGCAGGAACTACTGGAAATAGTCTCTGAAAGAACCCATGTTCATCCCAGGCTGAAAAGCATCCACACAATTAAAATTCCAAGAAATATGAGCTCACAGCAAACAATACAAGACTCACATGAAAGCAATGTACTATGAATAACAACCAACAGAAACAAGAGAGCAAAATCTGACCTGCAAAGAATTCCGATATTGGAACTGTCAGACACAGAATATAAAATAAGTATTTTTAAATGTATAAATATTTTTAAAGACACTGAGGTAGAGTATAATGACTAAGAATATTTGAAGAACAAAGTAGAATGTTCTAGGAATGAATATTTTTATAACTGAAATGTAATATATGATTATGATCTATAAATATATAATTAAATTTTAAGAAATATAATATATAGTTCAAACAATAATAAGTTCAATAGGTAGGGTTAAAAGCAGCTTAGATGCAGATATAATATAGTTGAAGAAATTAATGACCTGAAAGATAGAACTGGAATTTATCCAGAAATGAAATACTAAGAAAACAGAACGGTAGAAAGTGTTTTCAAAAAGAGGGTATATAAGGGGGGATAGCCCCAGAGACTGATGCCTTATCAGTGGGTTCTATTTTGGAATCCGTGCTCCTGAGAGTGACAGAATTAGACTCAAATAAGTCCTCCTTGCACATGGTTCACCAGTCCCTTCTATTCAAACCTATATGTGATGCTGGAGTTTTTAGGTATACTTCCAGAGACTGGAGCCTCCCGCCTACCTATGTGCCAGGTGTGCATGAAATCTAGGTGGAGTTGCAACTCCTACCCTACAGCTCAATGGACTCATCCAAGTCACCTGGTGAGGAGACAACGATGGGCAATGGCCATCCCAGGGAATGGAGAGGGCCTGCATCGGCCGGCAGGATCATCCCACCCACCATATCCATGGGATATAAGCCCTCTCTCACTTGGAGTTGGAGTGGACATCACCATCCCAGTCCCCTCAGGATTGGGGGAAGAACTATGGACTAGAGTGGACTTGATGGTATTCTCTTGTTCACATATGGTGATTCTAGCAATGCAAGAAGTTGTAACAATGAGGTGGAGCCAGTGGCCACTTGACATTTTTGGGGTAGGGAGGGGATGAGCGGTTGAAATACAGGGGCGTCTTTGGGAGTTGGAGGTTGTCCTGAGTACTGTTGTGGCAACAGATATAGGCCATTTTAAATCAGCACACACCACTCAGAACTGAGTGGGAGACAGTGTGGTCTACAGTGTGAACTGTGGTCTATGGTTGGTGGCAAGGCTCCAGGATGTGTAAGTTCATTGAGGGTGGTGGGCTACACTGTGGGAGATGTTTGTGTGGGATGTGGTGGGAGGTGTGGGAGGTGGGCAACATGGGAATCCCAGTGGGTTCCGTGTAATATTTTGGGTAATCTAAGCACCTCTTAAAATATATATATAACATTTTTGTAAGCAAATACACATATATGCATATATATTTATACATCATTTTGCAAATGTTTGTATGTATTGTGAGAATTTTGATTTTTACCCATAATAAAAAATAAATAAAACAAAACAAAACAAAACAAAAAAAAGAGGGTATTGTACATGGAGAAGAGAATGAGAGCATTTAAATACAGCTACTAAGGGTTTCAAATGACAACTGAGAATTATTGGATCATTGATAATATTTTGATGAAATAATGGCTGAGAAATGTCCAGAAATGATTAAAGGTAGCAATCCACAGGTTCCAAATTCCATTTAAATTCCAAACAGAATAAAAGAAAATATATTATAAAGTTTAAAATGGAGAACTAAAATACTCAGATAATACCTCAAAAGAGGAGTTAAAAATGATCAAAATAGTCTAACAAAAAGAAATCATTAAATAAAATCATTAAATAAAATGGTAGACATAATTATAGAAATGTAGATAGACTAGATGCACTTATTAAATGTAAAAGATTACAAACAGGAATTAAAACCTACATCCAGATATATACTTTATGATGACATTTCAGACAAAATAGGCTAAAGGACAAAAAGTATGAGGAGACATAGAGAGGATTGCTACTTAATCAAAGAGATTAAATACTCTGGGAAAAAGCAATTCTGAAATATAATGCACATAATGATAGTCTCAAGAGTATATAAAGCAAAAATTGAAAGAAGTACAAAACAAAATAGATAAATTCACCTCCATAGTGGGTTATTTTAACACCATCTTTCAGTAATTGTTGGATCAAGCAGTCCAAAAAAATCAGAAAGAAAATAGAAAATTTGAATAATAGAATTAATAAACCTAATCTGACAGACATATATGCAACATTGCATCCAATAACTGCAGATAAATTTTTGGTATTATTCAACCTCGGATTTAAGGATTCTATTTTTTGTTACAGTGTTTGCAAGAGCAATGTTCATAATCTGACATAAAAATGCTAAAACAAACACGAATATTTCTTCTGGCTCATATGATCTAATGTCTTTCTATAAGGAGTATTATTGGTTGCACAGGGTATTAATTTCCGATAACTGCTATACCAAATTACCACAAACTTAGTGGCTTAAAACATGCAGATTTATTTATTAATTTAGACTTTTGTCGGTCAGAAATCTGAATGGTTTCCATTAGGTTAAACTTAAGGTGTTAACAGGGCTGTTATTTTATGGAGGCTCTAGGGGAGCACCCATTTTCTTGCTCTTTCCAGTTTCTATAGAGACAGTGCACACATTCCTTGGCTAATGTCCCCTTCCATCTTCTAAAACCAGCTCTTACTGATGAAGTCTTTCTCATGTCCTAGCACCCTCACACTGACCATTTTGCTTCCTCTTCCACCTTCAAGGGCCCTTGTTATATCCACTGCACTCACCCAAATAACCTAGAATAATCTCCCTATCTTAAGGTTAGTTAATTAGCAGCCATAATTCTACTGGCTACACTAATTCCTCTTTATCATGTAATATAATGTATCCACAAATTCTAGGAATTAGAATATGGACATCTTTGGGAAGCCATTATTCTACCTACCATACGAGGTATAAACATTTTCCAGCTTGAGTAGATAAAGCTAATTTGCTTTACAAAGTTTTATATATTTTTACAACTTTATTTATAATGCTATATAATATTAATTGTATGAATGTGCCATAATTTCTTATGCATTCTGGTTATTTCCATATTTTTTGCCATTATATGAAATAGTGACATGTACATCCTATGGTTAATAAAGCACACTTTTTATGTATGAACATTTTTAAGCTTTATATATATGTGTGTATTTTTCTATATTATTTTCATAATTTTTAAATGGAGATACAGGGAAATGGTCATTCAACTATGCGGACAAAAATGCTGCCGTATGGTCACCTAGGTGATTTTGAGCACATCTAAGCTATTGGTAAATACAACCAAAAATCAGTTCACCAAGTCCAGCTCACAGTACCTGGCACATCACCGATGTTGACCTGCAGCTCTAGGACCTATATTCAAGTCTATGGAACTTATATTGAGCCTATATGCTAGAGTGGAAAACTTTTAATAACTGTGAAGACTTACGGCTCAATGCTGGATTAACCCCTCTGAGTTTACTCATTCTTAGTAAATCACCAGTAGTCAAGCCAATCTCATATAATAATTAAAGAATTAAATAAGGTAGCAGTCATGAAACTCTTGAAATTGTAACAAATATAAAATAAAAATTTCCACATTCATAAATTGGTGAAAACCTCTGGCAGTTTTTTAACTTTTTATTGTAGTAATATATATACAGCTCAAATTTTCCCATTTGAACTACTTTCAAGTGCATAATTCAGTGGTATTAATTGCATTCACAGACTCAAAAAGACAAATATTGTATATGAATTCATATGAAATGCCTGGAAGACTTATTTTAAGGATTTGTCTGCAAAATTTAATAATCTGTTATAGGCAAACATAACTTATCAGTTATGTATAAAACAGATTGGTGGAGATATGGCAGCTGTTTAGCAAATTGAATTAAATTAAGCCATTTTGAACATTAAATTCTGAAATTTGAGAGAGAATATATTTACATCAGAAATGGAATTTAAAAAAATCACATATTACCCTTTACTCACCCTGCTCATGTGGTAAATATCACAAATTAATCATGGACACTCCTTTAAAGAGCAATGCAAGAAACATAAAAGGAACGATAAGAATATGATATGATAGAAACATATACTTTGCAGCTCGAGAGTAATAATTGAATCAGGTAAAGATCATTGTGATCATCAGACAAAACGTTGTGGGGAATAGAATATTTACATCTTGATACAGTGTCATCCTACAGACTATTTTTTAATTAGGAAAAAAATCATTTAAAAAAATGGGTTCTAATAAAGTGGTCACCACTTTAACCACATGATTTTAGCTAGCATAATTTATAGTGAGACAACCCAGTGGTTGCAACATGAAGTTCAACATTACCTATGAAATATTCTTTTCACAAATTGCAACCCCAATGTCACCAAGCCTTCAGATTAACCTATCAGTTTACTAGAAATACATGGCTCAGAGAAACAAGTTAATGACATGGCAGAACAGTAAGACCAATACAAAAAGGGGAATTTCTGAAAGACAACTGGCCAGGTCTCCTCACAAGTCAATATCATTTTTTAAAATAAAGGAAAAAAGTACGAGACTATTCTAGGATAAATGAAACTAAAGAAAAAAATTTAATATGGTTAGCATTTAGATGATATTAGAGAATTATAAAGTTATTGTCAGTTTTCTTAGGTATAGGAAAATATTCTTATTTTTAGAATATTCAAACAAAAGTATTTTCAAGGGTGAGATGGTTTGATGTCTGCAACTTACTTGCAAATGATTCATCACAGAGAGATTAATAGACCAGTAGATAAAATAAGTATGGCCAAATGATAAAAATGATAAAGTTAGGAGGTAGACTTAGAGTCAAACCAGGGTAGTTCCAAGTCCTAGATCAATCTCGCTCTAGTTCTGTGATCTGGAGAATTTTTAAAAAGCTCTCTAGATATTCCATTTCCTCATCTGTACAATGAGATTTATAATGGTATCTGTTTCATAGGATAACGGTAAGAATGAAATGAGTAAGTGTGTATTAAAGCACTCAGCATCAAGCCTAGCACCATAACATTAGCTACAATAATAATTATCATTGATAGTTAAAAAAAAAAAAACCTCAGCCTTTTATTATTCTATTCACTGTTCTATGTTCTATAGTATTAATGGTTTGATAGTGTGTAAGCAACAGAATCCAAACGCAGTTTGTGGTAAAGCAGCAAGAAAAAGAAACTTGCATATCTCAAACTCTATTATCCAATTTGACAATGGAGTCAGGTCTCCCAATTTTAGTTGTGAGTTATCTCAGTACTCTATTGAAACATTAATTCTCAAAGTTTTGTTAGAATATCAAGCACTGCTGATTCCAAAGGCACTCAGGATCTTGCCATATTAAGGTTATTAAAAAAATGAGTATTACTTTACTGCTTCACCTAAATGGTATAGATGGCATGGTTTTCTAGCTGATAATAAAAGGTGGAGAGAGAAAGAAATGGAGAGAAAAAGGAAGGGAGAGATACAGACCATGAAGATAAAATTATTTATTCTGTATGAAAAATGATCAAAACTGGAGACTGAATCAAATTACACCCTGGAACACTGCAGAGAAGCACATTAAGATATTATAAGCAAAATTGGATAGGCAAATATACAGTTAATAGCAACTCAGAAAAGGAGGGGAAAATACGTGATTTCAGGCAGCAGTGTTCCACATGACTGAAAAAATGTTAACTTATCTTGCACAAAAAAATGAGGGGAATGCCAAAAAGCACAATCTTTCCATCTCTAGAGCATGTTTGTTTTTTAATATTTATATTCAGGACATTAATTGGAGGAAATTTTCTCCATTATTAATATCAGAGCATTTTACATGCTCCAGTTCATTAAAACATATTTTGAATGTTCAAGTCAGCAATTTTAATTTTAATTTTGGCCCTCAAAGTTTAATATTTTGGTGAGTTAATAGAGTATATATTTTATCTTTTAGTTGGTGCCCTGATTATTCCACCTTAATTCTCACCTCCGAGTTTTCCCCATAAAGTAGCCCCTTGCCTGGAGGCCCTCTCCACTACCAGTGAAGTTATCAGTGATCTGGTTGCAGCCCATCTTGCAGCCTTTCATGACCCCTCTGCCATCACAGTCTCTTTCTATGGCCAATCTGTCTTGATGCTTCTTGATGGGAAAGGGCTTTGAAAATTCCCCAAAATCCCGCTTTTTTTTTTTAATATTAGGCTCCATGTGTGGCAGTGGTGCTGAATACCCAATTACAAAATTCTCAGTCTGCCTTGTTTTCACAATTTTGGTCTTATCTCTGGATTCTGATATTTTGCACAATTCCTTATGCCTATTCCCTCCCATTTTTAAGCTACAGCAGTAATAGTCTCTGTGATCAATTTGAGTGAAGAGACAGATATAGAAATATGTAATTTGGGTTATATAAAATTTCCCCATTCATTTCCAATGAAAAAGACAGAAAAACCAAGGCAGGGTCGAAAACTCAGGAGGCAAGCCTCTAGATTTCTTAAATTAGATCCCATGGGGGCTTTGGAAACAAAAAAAATAAAATAAAATAAAACTCTGTTACTAAAAATGACATTTTTTCTAAGCTCATGATTCAGGAGCTGGGACATGTGGAGGTATTGGGGTGAAGCCAGGTTGTACCCCATTATGCCTCTACTTTGCACACCTCTTGGCAAGAAAAACAGCACTCGTATACTAGGGAGCTCTGGTGGCTTCTTTCATAAACCATTCATGGGGACCTCCCCACAAAACATTTGCCTCTTTAGTGGTCCCCACCCCTTTAAAGACTTCTTTTCCAGCGACAACTCTAATTGGCCCTTTAATATCTTTAGCTCAGGTGACATGGAGATGAACTAGTTGGTGACTTGGCTACCTTGGTGCCAAGGTAAGCCCCAGAACCACTGTACCCTGAGGAAAAGTTACAGGACCCATTTGTGTGCATGAGCTAATGGTGTCCCTGGAGGAAACCTGTCATGGCTCCCCCATGCTCACGAAGATCACAAGGTGAAGAGTCTTGGTTAGGAGAGATCAGGGACCTGCCTATTCCTTCCAATATCTCAATGCTTCTTTTGATTCTTCATTCTCTTTCCTCATTTCCCACCATACCCACATTTTTCCTCACTGTGCCCCATTTTTCCCCGGCACTGCGAACATTTCCAGTATGAATGCCTGAGTAATTCCTTTACCTACAATGAAGTCATCAAGCCATATTGTGGCAAAGACTTGATAGGGAGGGAATTTCCCTCTAGATAGAGTACACCCAATGGGTGAGTGATATCATTGCCAAGTTCAAACATCCCCTAAGCCAGGAATTTTTAATGATTTTTGTTCCGTGGACCCCTTTCCCCGTCAGGTGAAAACCACAGACCCCTTACTAAGTCCACACTATACTGTGTTTTATTTAATATATCACACCCACACCAACACATTCCCAAAAGAATAAAGTTTTTTGAATTTAAATTCAATCTCATGGGCCCTTTGTTAAGAACCCCTGCCCTGAGCAAATACTGATCTCCAACTTTACCCCATCCATCCCAGAGCTCATCACACAAACCTCCCAAATTACAGTATGTATTTTGTAAAATGCTAAAATGCCACAACTTCCTGTAAAGTGATCCCATGCCTGACCCTTATAGCTGGGTTGACTTGTGTTGAGGGGACAGTGGTAACACCTGAGACAGGCCTGAGGCCAGTTTTCATATTTCCACTTTTGAGTCCAGTTTCCATAATATGGTTGTAAATAAATCTGAGTGACTTGAACATATGAAGAGATGTGTTGACCAAGCCTATAAATAGCATGTCCTCTTCTCACCCCAATTTGAAAGGATCATTCCTCTAAACCACCCCCTTTCTATATCATACACTTTCATTTAGGGAAAAAAAAAACAGAGAAAGGAAATTTGTGTGTCTCCACAAACCCACCACCTAGGTCTACCATGTCCAGCAGTTGATAGCCAAGGTCACCATACACATGTGTGCAGTCATCACCATTCATGAAGCTGCCTGCTCAGACTCTGGGCTTTAGAGAAGTTACATGTTCATTGAACACTTTTCATTGGGGCTAAGGGGGAAACTCCCACAGTAGACTCCCTGACAGATCCCTGCATATACACCTAGATCCTATAGCTCTAGAGCGTGTTCAGTGGTAATATTACAAGTGGTGGAATGTTCTCCATTTCATTAAGGCTAAACAAAAAAAGTGGAAAGCAGGGCCCATCTCCCCCACCTTCATCAGGAAGGAAAGGAGTCTAGGGTAAAAGTGTCATCACTTCTCACAATAAATTGATAGACATAGATTACTTCTACCCTTATGAACTCAGCACTGAGCCAGCCCCAGACTTCTACTTCTCATATTGGAGATATGTGAGGCTGCATGTCTTTCATTCTTCCTGGACAGCAATTTCTGGTTCTATTATGCTTGTGTATTCCCATGCATCCCATCCTTCTCAAGAGATTTTTAAAATGAAAAGGTAAGGAAAAATGAAGGGTATCTGAGTACATGAGAATGAAGAAATGCCTGGTGGCAGTGGATATGCAAGGTCAGTGTTAAAATCCCTCTAGGAACAGGGTCCTCTTTTAGAGGTCAAAACGCACTTAATAGGTGTTAAAGCTACCTCTTTATTTAAGCTCAAGCTATTGGAATACCTTAAACTTCAACCCAAATGCAGCAGAGACAGACATGACACTTTGAGCAAGTAATATATTTTTAAAGAAGTTTTTTAGGCAGAGAGAACAGAAAATGTGGTATGGGGGGGAGGAATTATGAATGGGTGGGGAAGATACATGCCATAAAACATAACAGGGGGAAATGGCCATGGCAGCCTGGGGGAACTGGCACTCTTGGCATATGCTGGTGGGCCCTGTTGGGAGTCCCTGGTTCTCTGGGTACAATGGTAGGACTATGGCCTGGACACCATTGCTGGGAGACTAATGCTGACCTCGTTTTCAATGCAACTTGGGGACTATTTCCTTTCCTTTCTAGACAAATCCACTGTAACATATGCCTAACCCTCTTCTGGTATTTGTTTTGATGCCCCTGTCCCTTTTGGGGCAATATCTGGGGCGTCAGAGACTCTGTTGATTCCTCATCCTCGGAAGAGTGAGTCATTGTCTCTATGGTGAAAGAGGGCCATAACCCTGCCTCTCTTTCTGGGTATTCTCCCCATTGGAAATTCTCAGAATCCTCCTTCCCTGTATTTAGGTTTAAATTGGCATCTTGAACTTTCCAAATGGTCATAACATAGAATCCCATTGCTCCTGCAGGCTCAGGTTGCTCCTTCTGTCTTCTAGGTGGATATAGGGACCCTGGGAAGTGGCCATGTTTCCTCTAAATGCATTTGGGATCTGGGACTTGGGGTCTTCAGAAGAGAAACTGTATGAATCAGGGAACCCTTCAGCAGCACAGCCAGGAGGAGACTGGCTCTGTGGCTCTCCCTCCAGATGGAACTTTGACTCTCTATCAGGATAGTCTTTCAGAGGTGGTTTCCCTACATCTTGCTTACTTAATTGACTCGATATTGTGGGGCATTCATCAGGCAATGTATCTCACGTATTAAACAATTCAGTGATAAATTGGGAATTTTCAATATCACTGGCCCATGGGGAATATCCTGATTTGGGGCTGGAAACAGGGGTCTCCACAACCTTGATGGAGTCTTCATTCTTCTGCTCTGGTTGATCATCAAAGCTCAGGAAGGGAGGGGGCCCTGGGGTGTCCTGACCAATGTCAGGTAAATCCATAGCTTTTTCAGAGTTCAGTCCGCATTCCTGTCTACAATGTCTTGGAAATAATTCCTCCTCCTTTCTTTTCTCCAACAGCATTGGGAAGTCCGCTTTCCTCGTGATTATGCTATCTAGGAGTCCCTGAAGAAAATTCAGAACACCACAGAAGCCTCTAGATGCCATATGCAAGAATTCAGGGTCTTCTCAGGCTAAAGCCTGTAAAAGATGAAGAGAAAGACACACTTTACGGAGAACAGTGTAGGAAGGTGGAAAAGACAAGCTCTTGCCAGATAACTGCCTCCAGGAGAAGGCTGAAATGAACAAGCCTGAGTCCTCCAGGCCTGATAGTGTGGGAACAGAAGACACCAACCCAAAGGGACACTGTGGAGATGGGCTCTTGGGGCCAGTGTTCAATAGAAAGGAAGGCAAGTCAGACTGAGTCAACATAAGATGCATATGTGGTGGTGGTATGGAAGAGCAGGTGGTGGAGCATGGCAGGCAAGTGATTCAGTGGGATTTATGGGATGGCTGTGTTGGGGGAGAGACTGACATCTTGAGATTGTGGGCTCGGGGAACGACATCCTTTTCTTGACTCTGCCTTGCCCCAGAAAGAATGAGGGGCTGGGACCCAGTTCTTACTCTCCTTTCTCAGGCAAACTGCAGACCTTCATTATTCATAGACAATATGACTTTCTACCTAGAATGCAAAGAACTGTGTTCCTTTCTTTTTATTCTTTTAAAGTGGATCAAAACATTTTCTACTTTTCCTTCTTTGAAAATTTCAAAGAAGTGCTTTATGCTCATGATCCTCTATTGACATTGCAGTCACTGCTCTGTGCTGAGGACGGTGTAGCCTCTGACCTCTGGGTGCCTGTGGGCCCTCAGGTAGGATTCTGCTCTGTGGCCAGAGCTAGTGCTTAACATCTGATCAGAGACCTTCAGAGGTCAGTCTCGCTCTCCTGATCAGCTTCACCCAGAGACACCAGACTTGGGAAGGAGGATGATGAATAATTATCATAATTATCATTAAGAGACATTTCTCCCCCAAACATTTCCTACACTCTCTTAATAACCTAGCCCAGGGACACTGAGTCACAGCCCTTGAAATTTACACTGGAGTCCTCTGCCATCCTCAAGGACACAAAAGGGTGGATAAAAACCTCTCTGCTGCTCACCCTGTTTCCCTAAAAAAGGTTTTCAGTTTTCCTTAGAGGGCCCATCTCTGTGGAAACTTTTTACTAAAATGAGTGGAATAGGGAAAGCAAGCGTGTTATCTATGCCAGGTTTGGATCTGGGATTCCCTTACCTGATTACCAGCTCCTTCTTCCATAGATTGATTCATCTGTAGTAAGTACAGAAAAAGTAGAAAGACCAGTATCCCACCCAATAAGAATAAAATCCACAGGATAGAGCATGTGGATATATTTGTGCTTGTCCATGTAGCACTCTGGCTGCTGGGGAAGTAGAGATCTTTCTCCATCTCCCGCAGCACACACCTGCCTCAGGCAGGACTGAGTACTTGTCACTGAGCCTGTGCTGCCTGGAGACATAGGCCTGCATCACAGAGCCACAGAACACTCACAGAGGGTGAGGGTGGGGCAGAGGAAAGGGGGACCAGAGCCCTCCCCCACCTTAAAGACCCCACAGCACAGCCTGGGCCTCGGTCTTTTCCTACTCCATAGTTAAAGAATATGTATACCACAGTACAATGTCTATTTATTACCAATTTCATCAAATAGGAACTGCTCCTGCTTTATCCCCTGGTGTTCTCAGCTTTGATGCCATACAACCCATAGCCCAGAATGTTTGAGACTTTCTAAGTAATTTCTGTGAATTCTGAGTACTTTATAATTTCAGCGTTTCCTCTGCACTCAACTCCAGCTTCCCCACATAATCTGGTCTTGATATGTATGAACCCAGATATAAAATTCAACCACCTTTCAGGTTTACCCAAACTATTCCATTTTGATTAAATACACACACACGCACACACGAGTTGGCAATGTAAACACTATTAAAGATACTATAAGGGTGAAAA
Source organism: Tolypeutes matacus (assembly GCA_026826555.1). Classification (NCBI taxonomy): domain Eukaryota; kingdom Metazoa; phylum Chordata; class Mammalia; order Cingulata; family Chlamyphoridae; genus Tolypeutes; species Tolypeutes matacus. The sequence continues at coordinate 1,312,949 of JAKSZT010054130.1, forward strand.
GTTTGAGAGAGATGCTAGGACACCCCATGCCAATTAATTTAATAAGAAGAATAATTTAATAATTTAATGATTTAAACTTAAATTTTTGTCCAGTAAGATCTTTTTATGGGTATTCTGCTCAAAAGCCTCTCCGATCTCTAGTCTCAGCACGTAGCAGCACCCACCGTGCTGGTCCTTGTCTTCCAGACTCCCACAACCCCACCAGAATTTCTCCCATAAGCTCTTGCAAGTCCTGACCCCAATCCATCCTAAACCCACTGGATTTGAAGACTGGGTGAGGAGAAGTTGAAGTTTTATAAAGCAAATATTTGCTTTTATTTAAAGTTTTTAACCTATGTTACTTACTTTATGAAAGAATTTCTGATTTTTGACTTCTACTTCCTAAATTTTAACCAATACTATTGGCTTTTCAATAAGTCTTAAAAATAATTAATAATTACACACACTCACACATACATGCATAGATATCATATTTATCTCCCATTTCAGCAGGCAAATAGTATAGTTGTAATACTGACAGCTTCATTATTAAGATTATAAACCATGGAAATCAAACACTTGTCATTTCCTTGCTTTGATTTTCTCCTGATTCAGGCTTGACCCAGAGCACCCAAACCAGTTTAAGTAGGAAGATAATTCATGCAGCCATGAATTTTCATGAAGAAGATACATGAAAAAATAAGGGTTAGGAGAGAAAATTAGCCCATTTGGGAAGAGAAACATAATAGAAACCACAGTTAAATCAGTTTGGTACAACACAAGGACAGACACAAAATTAAATGAAACAGAATAGAGTCTAGAAATTCATCTAAATGCCAATAGGAATTTTGAGCATGCAAATCAATACGAGAGGATTTTCAAATAATTGGGAAGAAAGTTGCAGTAAATATAATCTGCTAAGACTAGTGAGTAGCTGAAAATAAAGATTTCCAGAATGAAGGGAAATAGGAATCTGAGATGCTTGTTCAGGAATAACTGGACAGTAGCCTCTTTTTCTCCCACAGCTGATAATATAGACCTGCTGACATGGAGTTTATACAAGGGAACTCAGTATTTCGATATATTTCCATTAACAGAAATGCCTAGTTGCATGTGTGTGCATGTGCATTTTTTTGAAGGGATCATAAAAATATCAAGTAAAAAAGGACTGTGGCATGGTATAAACTAAACTTTCCATTTCCAGCCAGTTCTGCTGTGAGAATAAATCACCTGGAGCTGCTTGACATTATTCAAGGCTCTAAACACCAATAGAAGCTCCTATGAGAAGTGCTGCATCTCCTCCTTTCCTGGGTGGCCATCTCTCTTCAAAAAATACTGTGTGGGCTTTTGCCTGCATGGGCTGTTACTGCCCATTAATCTGTGGTCCGCCTGAAAAGCTACAGAACCCATTTGTAGAAAACGACATTAGTTCTCTGCTTCTTTCCTTCCATAATCAAAGACAAATATAAAGAATGGAAATTTTAAAAATCAAAGAAACATTTAAAACCTTTTAAAAGCATGGCTCAATAGGCATTGAAAACACTGATTGATAAACTCAAATACATGTGTTTTAATAGACTCATTTGTAAAAAATGTTGGCTACCCTGGAGATGAAAATATTCTCCTCAAAGATATGGCAAGAGTTTGAGTGCCAATCACCATTCTCAATTAACAAAGATTTTATTGTATTTTCCTGTTGAGTTAACTGAGCATAGTGACCAGTGCCACATGGTCATTAAAATATACCTGTAAAATTACAGGTTGTGTTATTGGAAAATACTCAAAGATCAAATTATCTTTTTGGTTCAAGCTTTCAGAAACATATTTGGTCCCATTTAGTAGCTAGCTTTTCATCAAAAACTGAATAATATCACCCCCCATTCTTCTTCCTGTAGGAGGAATCATAAAATAATTAATAGCAATTAACTGTGGAGAGGTGAGCCTGTGAATTTTCAGTTTTAATATTTTTACCCTCATATCATTTAAATTTTATAATTATATAAGTGTATATTGCTTTTTATTTTAATTGAAATTATGCTAAGAGTGGACTTCTGGGCCAGGAGATTATGCAATCTCTCCCAGCCCCAATTTTAATGCTTTGGTAAAAGATAGATATCTATTTTTCAAAAAATATTTACAAGCCTGGCTTCTATGTTGCAGACTCTGAGACAAGGGTTCATGGGTAAGTGATTTATTTGGAAGGTGATCCCAGCAAGCAAAGGAGGATCAGGAAAGTGAGACAGAGAAGTGGAGGCAGCCATGAAGTGTATGTTATCAGGTCATTCTCCTGGATCTTAGTCCTCTACTGGGGATCTGGGGGTCAGTGTGGCCCACATGTGTCAGAGTCATGCCACTAGAGGGATAGTCTGCTGAAGGTTACTCCCAGTAGTAGTGCTAATTCTCTGGCCATTCCAGCCTGCCAGGGCCCTTGGGAGACCAGGGTCTGTATGCCAGAGAGAATCATCAGGAAATTGGCAGTCAGGGAAGTTGTGCAAGACAGTCCTAACACCTGAGGAGGTACTGGTGGTGAGGCTTCAGGAATACTTCAAATACCTTGGTGTGTACTTAGAGTGGCGTTATACTTTACCTTATCTTCCTCTGATTTAAAGTTTCAAATGCATATTGGCTTTCTGCTGCTTGGATTTGGCCACTTATGAGTGAAGAGGTCTGATCAGTGATTCTAGACAGGGTTTCTCTGGAAGGGAAATAACTACTCTGAGGTTGGTTTGAAGGTAGATAAACTTCAGGTATACAGTGGGTATAGTGTTTATTTTTGTTTGACAACCAGAAGATTTTCTGCTTCCAGAAACATCTTAAATTTGTACTTGGGGAATTCCCCTCTCTGCTGAACATACTTTCTGTCCACGTGAACCAGGATAGACATAGGCAGTGTAAGTCAGGTGTTGGAAAATATCAACTAGAGCAAGTGTCAATGGATTTTCTGTCAAGAGCCAGATAATAGATATTTTAGGTTTTGCAAACTAAGAGGCAAATTGTATGGAAGTTATATAACAAAAGCAAAAAAAAATCCCAAAACTTTTTATTGAAAAAAATTTGAAGTTATAATAACAATTGAGTATTTGTTTTGTAATAAAAGTCTACTAATGAGGAGAAAGGAATTATTTTCGCTTTAGAGATTTCACTTAATTGGGTTAAAAGTTAGAGTTCTTATCATCCAAATCAATTGCAATTGTTAATCTGTTAATGCTGATCTGTAATGAGATTTTATGTACTTTATCTTTGAAAATGACTTTTCAGACACATAGGCACTACTAAGTACTGATACCAAGTCACAAGCATTTGATTTTAACTCAGGATACGTATCACTTGGAAGTCTATTAGATTTTTCTATTGACATTTGCCTTTTAACATGTCTTTGCAATGCAGATTTATCTCCTCCAATTGAAGATTATGTGGAAGCTCCTCAAACCTGTATGGTTAAATGGATTTTGAAATATGGAAATTTCCATTTCACTTGTATTGAGACCTGAAAAATACTTCAGGACTGTGGTTTTGGTTTAAGCTTGGAAAATATATACAATTGTATGTGATATTGGAGATCTCACTTCTTATTTTAACATTCACGAATCTAGAAAGTATATAAAGCAGTTTAACCCTACTTGTGATTCTAGCAATGTTAGTTGTTTTTAAAATGACTTTACCACAGTATAATTTCACATAAAAGCACTGTTTTGCCTTGTAAATTTAGGTTTAATTCACTAAGAAATATTATCAAGCCTACAGCAGAAGCTAATTTAAAAAACATGCAGCGTTTCATAATAACAGTTGAAGATGGTTCTCATTCAGAAAAATTTTAATCTCAGTGCTGAACTCAAACAATCTAAATAAACCGTATCATTGGTAAGCCATCAGACTTCTGTGTAATAGGGCAAGTCAGGACATTCAGCTTCTATTTCTTACAAAAATGCAGAAAAAAATCACAATTACTCCACAAGAGTAAATGAAGCTCACCACTGACATTACCAGTTCAATAACACATTATAGATTCAGATGTTTTATGTAAAGTACCTGTCAATAAATAATATAATGAATAACCAGAGGATTATACATCTTACTTTTTCACAAGCATTATAAATTTATCCAACCAAACTTATTTTGATTCTATACATATTTTTACTACTTTTAGTTATTACACATCTTAGCAGATTCCACTTCAGGTCATATTGAATTAGTGTTTTATTAAATTATTTGAAAATATTCTTGCCTGTAAATGTTCCACAGAGAGTATTCATAGAGGTTAATTCTTGACACACTTCAAACTCTTCATTGACCTTTAAACAAACAACTGAGCAGTATAGGAAGCATCTGTCAACTCACCCAGGAAATGCACTCAAAGTTTTTTGTCTTTATTTTAATTGGCAATTGATGTTATTACAAATGTCCTCAACTCTTCACTTAACTATTCAATCAAATATGGTTTAATTAACTCATCATAAGTAAAGGACTTTTCTTGCTTATTTAACAAATGAACCATCTGAAAGCTTACTTTGTTTGCATGTCCATTTTTTATTGTTGTGAAGAATTTCTGCTGAGATGAGAAATTTTTTTTAAACTTTCTAATTTTTCTGATCAATATTTTCCTGTGTGTTGGGATATTTTGATGAGTGCTCATTCTGGCAATGTCAACATATGATGTATTCTTTTACCATATATATATAATGCCACTCCATCATAAATAAAATAATGTGGATTTAATAATAAAATAATTCACACTCCATTGTTCATTATAATGTGAGGCATTCCACATTAGCTTTCTATTGCTGATGTAACAAAATACTACAAGTTTAGTTGCTTAAAACAACACAAATTTATTCTCTTACAAGGCTGGAGTTTCCAAGTCTGAAATAAGACTTATAGGGCTAAAATCAAGGTGTCAGCAGGGCAGATCCTTCTGGAGTCTCCAGGGATTAATTCATTCTTTGCGTCTTCCAGCTTCTAGAGGCTGCTGGCATCTCTTGGCAGGTAGCTATATCTTTCCAATCTCTGCTTCTCTCATTACATTGCCTTCTCTCTCCATCTGACTTTCCAGCATCCCTCGTTTTTTTTTTATTTTATTTTATTTTTTTCATATTCTTCAGCATCCCTCTTATAAGGAGCTTTGTGATTACATTGAAGCCACTAGGATAACCCAGGATTATCTCCACATCTCAAGAGCCTTAACTTATAAATAACTGCAAAGGCCCTTTTACCAAAAAAAATTGGTAATATAGTCACAGGTTTCAGGGATTAAGATGTGGAAACCTTTGGGGTATTCAGTCTCCCACACATTCAAAGCCCACTTTTCTTTTATTGTTTGGAAATGATGGATATGCACTGATAATAATAAAAAAATAAATAAAGAAAACATTGTAGTGTGATAATATGTGTTCTTAAAAGTTGTCAACTTATAACTATGTCACTGCAAGTTGTAGTGTGCTGAGCCTGATAAGAAAGCCATATTCAGTCTTGGTTGCAATTACTTAATTTGCTTTTGTATCATCAAAACAGCTATAGACAATAGGCAAATGAATAAGCATGGATATGTTCTACACTGAAATTTAAATTTCATGTAATTTGCATGTGCCATGGAATATTAATCTTCTTTTGATTTTTTTTCAACCAGTAATAAAATATAAAAATTACCTTTAGCTATCAGGCCATACAAAAAAAAAGGGCGGCAGGCACTATTTGACACTTAAGCTTAGTTTGCTGATTTACTAGCATAAACCAGTAGACAACACACTATCCAGCCAAGATCTGCAGATATACTTTGTACCACCACGTGATTTTTTAAAAAGACAGAGAGCTGAGAATGAAAAATAAGAAATTCACATGAAATCTTGCTTTGTGTCTCCTTTTATAAAATCTAAAGATCCAGCAATACTGTGTCCACATGACAATATTCCCACATGACAATAATTTACCTCTTTTTATAGAACTGCCCTCAGGCCTACTTCAATCTTTATGCCTTTGAGTTTGCAATCCAAGTTTCTTATCCTGCTAGGTTTTCTCTTAAGGCTAAATGTCTTAAATTCTTTCCACAATTCCTTCTAGGCCATAATGTTTCAACTCTTTACTATCTGGAACCCTTTCCTTTGTACCAGCTTTTTTCTTACCTAATATATGACACCCAAAACATTTCTCATTTTAACCATTTTCAAGTTTACGATTCAGTGTTATTAATTGCATTAACACTATTGTGATGCCATTAACAATATCCATTACTCTTTCACATCACCTCAAACAGAAACTGCACTCCATAAGAAATAATTTCCCCCACCCCTCCCCGCCCCTGGCTCCTGGCCCCTGGTAACCTGTAATCTCCTATCTTTCTCTCAAAAGTTTGCTTATTCCAGATGTTTCATATAAGTGAAATGGTACAATATTTGTCTTTTTGTGTCTGGCTTATTTTACTCAACGTGATATCTTCAAGATTCATCAATTTGTAGCATGTATCAGAATTTCCTTCCTTTTATGGTTGAATAATATTTCATTTTGTTTATCCATTCATTTGTTGATGGACACTTGGATTGCTTCCACCTTTTTGGCTATTGTGAATAATTCTGCTATGAATATTGGTTTACAATTATCTGTTCAAGGCTCTGCTTTCAATTCTTTTCAGTATATACCAAGAAGTGGGATTGCTGGGTCATATGGTAATCACGGGTAGAGGTGAAATTTTGTGTTTCTGTATTTGCTCAGGTTTCAGGTGTTTGTTGTCCTTAAAGCATATAGTTTTTCAGAGTTCTAAGAGTATCATCAAGGTAAACTTTGCCTTGTCTCACACCACAGTTTCCTCTCCAAAATTTGCCACAGTCATATTTGATTTGTATTTTCTACTCTGTGTCTGCAGTTACATTATATAATTAAAAGGTAATAAAAATTTCCCATTTGAAAAAAATACAGAAAGATATGTTTCTCTAGTCATTTCTGATTAGCTCTAATCTGGCTTACAGAGAGAAAGGACCTGACATTGGACATTGAATCTCTCTATTCAAAAATAGAGAAAAGAAAAGCTTCTTTTGATCCTGTATTTTAAACTTAAATTTTAATTTGTACCGTAAAATTTTAATAACTGTCTTCTAGGTTTCAAAGTGAATGGAATTAAGTATTTTGCTCATGATGTATATTACATGTGTAACTTCAGATTTCTTTGTATCTGCAAGAGCTTTGAAGACTGCTTATTAAATTAGTAATGACCTCCAAAGACTGTCAACCTTTGTATATTCACAAGCCTTGCCCACACATCAAAAATAGATGCCACATTCCTTTCTGTTCATGAGCATAATGTAATCATATAACTATGATTAATAAATTCTGTGTTTCACATGGGACTGTCAATAATCATATCACTTGCTTCTTCTAGGCTCTGTTCTTTAAATGCTAATGAATGAAGAGGCCAATTGATTGCTTATACTTTCCAAAAGGCTGATGATAATGGGAACACTTCTGATCAAAATACCTTGCCCTTATTATCCTAAGTTAAAGCAAAGTTTATGTTCCAGAAATAGAAATGTGTCACTAGCTCAAACCCATTTAGAAGTGATCATTTTATTTTTCTGCTTGATTTTTTGTTTTATGTAATGATTAGATGATATTTAAAATTAAAGAATACATTTTAATGAAATACCCTTTGAGTACATGTGAAAGAATCTGAGTATGAGTCTCTATATTTAAGAAGAAATTAAGAAGAATTAAGAAGAAACCACAAAAAGAGACAAATGTGTAATACAATTGGCAGACATATTTCTATGTCTCAAGAAAGTGTATTTTTTCCATTAGTTCACTCAGTGAAAATATACTGAGAACCCACTATATGTTATGCACTGTACAGGGAGCTGAGGGGATAGAAAATTTTTAAAACAAGAAGTTTTACTCAGTAATTTGCTATTTATTAGGTAAAATAAACATAACTGTAATGAATCACATGAAGGCATTAGAAGTGACAGAATGGAGGAAGCATAATAACTCAGAACAAAGTTGATTGCTGACTGCCTTGAGGGAGCAGGAAGTTTCAGTGAAGACATAAAGTTTAATTTAGTTCTTAAAATTAAAAAAAATAGACTACAGTTTGTGTGGGATGTGGTGGGAAGTGTGGGAGGTGGGCAACATGGGAATGAATCCCAGTGGGTTCCGTGTAATATTTTAGGTAATCTAAGCACCTCTTAAAATATATTTATATATATATAAATAACATTTTTGTAAGCAAATGTACATATATGCATATATATTTATATATCATTTTACAAATATTGGTATGTATTGTGAAAATTTTGATTTTTACCCACAATAAAAAAAAAAGGAAAGAAATAATTGGAGGAGCTTACCAGTCAGATAAGTAGGGCAAGGACAATCCAGGAAGATCTCAAGTGAGTAAAAAGAAAGAGTGGCATGGAATGCATAGCCCATTAGGGAATTTTTGAGTTATTCATTGTTGATAGTAGATGGGAGAGAAATGGGAGATGATATTGAAGTGGAAGTCAAGACTTTACTGTGTGTGTGTGTTTGTGTGTGTCCATGGCTACATGACTATGAATGTAAGTTAAATCATTGTTTCTAAGAATTAAAATGGCTACCCAAACTATTTATGTATATATAAAACATAGCAATACAGGAGAAAATATAAGTGAACAACAGATTTGCTGTTATATTCTCCCACCCCATTGCCTCAACACTCTGTCTCCAAAATTCTATCCCAAACAACATATACAAGCAAAAATATATTTGTCCCAGAATAAGGTATTCAATGAATATGATCCATATAAACTCATGCTCTGGTAAAATACAAATTATAATAGACTCAAGTCTTTATTATCATAGTAACTGACTCTAATGACAGATTCAACAAACTGCTTAAGTTGGTCTAAAGTACTTTGTTTATTAGCTATAATTTACATGTAGTAAAATGACCCTTTTTAGTGTAAGATTCTATGGGTTTGATAAACACATGCACTTATTTATGTACCCAACCAAAATACAGTATGGTTCTATCACCCATATGTGTAACTACCAGGATGATCAAAATATAGTATGGGTCCATCACCCTCAAAATTTTTTCCTGTCCCTTTGTGATTACTCCATTCCTCAAACCCCAGCCAATGGCAGCAAGTGATCCATTTTTTTTGTCCCTATAGCTATGCCTTTCCAAGAATGTAATATAAATGGAATCACAGTTTGTAGTCTTTCAAATCTGGCTACTTTCACTTGGCTTATTGCCTGTGAGATTCATCCATATTATTAGATGCATCAACAATTCTTTCTGTTTTACTGTTGTTTTATTCCATTGTATGTAATCACCACAGTTTGTTTATCCACTCACTAGTTTAAAAACATTGGGTTGTTTCCAGGTTTTGCCAATTATTTATAAAACCACTATATTACATTATATAAAAGTTTGCTTGTGAATATCAGTTTTCTCTTTTGTAAATATTTTGGAATGAAATTGATGGGTGATATAGTAAATATATTTTTAGCTATATCAGTTTTTCAGTTTGGCTGTAGCACTTTACATTTCCTCCAGAAAAGTATGAGAGTTTCCATTGCTCTTCATTCCAACAAGCAGTGAATTTTTTCAGATTTGATTTTTCATAGGTATGTAGTATCACACTTTAGTTTTAATTTGAATTTTCTTAATCACCTGTGATGTTGAACATATTCTCATGTCCTTTTTGCCATCCATATGTCTTCTTTGGTGAAATAGTCACTCAAAACCTTTTCCCATATTTTTAGATGGGATATTTTTTTAAAATTGTGCTTTGAAAGTACCTTTTATATTCTGAATACAGTTCTGTTCTGCAAAATTCTTCTTTCAACCAATAGTTTTTCATTGTCTTAATGCTATCTTTCAAGGAGCAGAAATATTTAATTTTGATAGAGTCCAAATTTTTGTGTGTTTTTTTTTTCCTTTATGGATTGTGTTTTCGATGCCATACTTAAAAAAAATATTTTCTTAATCTAATGTGACAAAAATATGTTTTCTATTTGGAATTTAATAGTGTTAGGTTTTACATATAAGTCCGTGGGTCATTTTGAATTAGTCTGTGTATAAGCTGCCAAGGATGAGGCTAGGTTCTTTTTTCTTTTTTCTTTTGCATATGGACATCCTGTTGTTCCAGAACCATTTTTTGAAATGATTCTTCTTTTTCTATTGATTTGCCTTTGCACCTTTGTCTAAAATCAATTGGCCACCCTCTTCCATGTTGTAGCTCCACTACCTAGAATTCTTAGCCTCTAAGATCATGGCAGTAGAGAAAGAGACAGACGGAGGACTGGATTTTGCACTGTATTTTAAGTGCCATGGTTGAAAGTGGCTTACATCAGTGCTTCTCATAATTTAATGTGCATCAGAATCACATGGAATCTTGTTAATGAGGATTCTGATTCAGGATGTTTGAGATGGAGCTTGGGATATGCATTTCTAAGAAATTCTAAGGTGATAGTGATGCTGCTGTCCCATAGACCATACCTTGAGAAGCATGGGCTTACCTCCCTTCTGAATACATCCCATTGGCCTGAATCCTTCATTTGCCCCAGGCTAATTGCAAAGGGGTCAAGGAACATGTTTTTCCCAAGTGCCTAGGAAGAGACATTATCTCTGCCACATGAGACTACAACAAGCAACCTTAAAGAATCAAGATGGAAATGATCACTGTGGTTGGCTGAATTATGGCTCTCCAATGATGTCCACATCCTAGTCCCTGGAACCTGCCATGTTACCTTATGGGGCAAAAGAGACTTTGCAGATGTGATTAAGTTAAGGATTTTAAGATTGGATGATTAATCATCCTGGTGGATCCAATGTAATCACAGGTGCCTTCATAAGAGGGAAGGAGGAGGGTCATTGTCAGAGAGCATGATAAGATGATGAAAGCAGAGAAAGAGAAGCAGTTTTTGTTATGCTGGAAACAGAGGTCAAAGTGACATCACTTGTGGAAAGGAGCCACAAACCAAGGAATGCAAGCAGTATCCAGAAGCTGGAAAAGGAATGGATTCTCCTCAGGAGCCTCAGAAAACAAACAAACAAACAAACAAAAAAACAAAACAAAAAAACCCACTCCTGTCATACCATGATTTTAGTCCAGTGAGACTCATTTTGGACTTCTCATCTCCAGAACACTCTCAGGGAACCCAGGAATTGGTTAAACACTCAGAAAAGTAACTACCTTTTTTTACAAAGCTTAGACTAACATTCTGAAGGTGGCTGAGAAACTCCTAGCCTTGGAAGAGGTTATGAAAAAGACACACAGAGCCAAAGCTGAGGGTGGGGCTTTGGACAGCGGGCTATGATTCCATGAGTTTGGAGCTTTCTGATATTTGAATGCTTTTCTCCCTCTCAGGAGGTAGCATAGACAGTTTTACGTCGAAGGGAGCAGCAAGGTCTTAGCATCAGGACATCTTGTCAGCTTGAGGTCTGAAAGAAACTGCTGAAGAGGGAACCAAAGAACTAAATCTGTCAGAGCTGAAGGAGATTTTGGAGACAATCTATTCTAGTAGTGTAATTTCATGGTAAGCAGGCCTCTTCTCCTTGCTCAACATCTTTGAACAAAGATTAAATCAATTATGACATCTGTTTGCCTTTGCCCATTGAGTTCCAACACTTCCTCAGAATCATTTTCAGCCAGCACTCCACACAATGACCATCTTACCAGACATGGATGTGCCTGCTCAGATCTCCCTTCAGGAATGCACTTGCTGCCCAACTGCCAAGAGTATGGCACCCTTCAGCTGTTAGCTCCTTCAGGGTCTCTCTCAGCTTTTGAGAGGAAGTAGTACTCTTCTCTGAGTGGTCCCTGGTCAATGGCTGAGCAGGGCCATAGTATAAGGGCCCAGTTGTTTCTGCCAAATGTGGGCCACTTCTAAAGGGCAATCAGTGCTTCAGAGCTTCTAGGTGGGCTGGAGGAAATGGTTTCCCCTGCCCAAACCCACTTCCTCCTCTTTTCCTCTCACAGTTATTATGTTTTAATAAAAATTTTCCATACCAAAAAATATTTACCAATTGGCCAGATATTTCAAACATTTGATAAACTTTTTAAAATGAAGCAAATAACATAATGGACCTAACTGATACAACAGTACTACGAAGCAAGCTACCTAAGGTGGAAATGAGCAATACAAAAAGATAATTGAGGAGATGGGGAGAGAGAGGCTTGACAGAATACAGAAGGCTCTAAAAACATAAGATGCCCTAGACAACAACAGATAGCCATATTTAAAAAACAAAAAAAAGCACTGCTATAACCAAGCATCCTCATTGTGAAATTTCCTGACATGCATTTTTACTAAAATGGAATAATTGGAAAAACAATTACAGAGCAACCTAGCCAATAAGTCAGGAGTAGTATTGGTAATATTAGTAAGGAAAATAGTGGAGAAAAAAAGAAGGAAAAAAAGTAGAATTACAGATTATTACAGGGTTAAAAAAAAAGAAATAGTGAATGAGATGAAACTAATACACTCAGTGAGGAAGTTTTAGATACCTAAACTGTTCAGGAAAGTGAGATTTCCTTCTGTTTTCCTCCCAGGTTCCTGGCCCAGAAGGTTGGAGAAGACAGAATTTGAATTCATTACTCTCAGACTGTCCCATCAGACACACCTTATGCTCGTAGCCCTGGGACAGAGTTCCAGTGCCGCTAACGTCCACCGAGGGGCCTGGAAAGAGGCTGCCCTGCTCCTCCTGCACAGCTGCACCACAATGAGCAGCAGCACCAAGAACAGGAAGAGCAAGGAGACTGAGGCCAAGGCCATGGCCACATGTTCTTATTAGACATATCAGGTTGGATTATTTTTCCATGGATTCACTGACTTCATCTGAAGCTGACACACCACACAGGAAAACAGTGGACAGGAAGATTTAACCTGTAGTGGACAGGTCCATTAGGAGCCAGCACACATCTGAGTAACACAGAATGAGTGAAGACCAGCTTTTCATAGCTCTGTGTACAAATATTACAAGATTTTTTCTTTCTTTTGATATACTTTATATACACCTGTGGCACAGTTGCACAAAGAGCTGTTGGCTGAAAGGAAATTTCCAGATTCAAAGCCTCTGTTCTTAGTCAACAGTTTTTGATAACTTAACTGCCCAAATCCAAATCCTCAGCTCACTTCTATCTGTATGCCGTGTTCCTTTGTGTGGTTAAGGACATAATTTATATAAAAGTCATCTCTCTATCACAGGCTGTAATTCTCTATCACAATCTGTAATTCACAGATTGTAATTAAAACCAAATAAAGAAACATGCAGATGAATAACCTCATAAATTTTTACTCCCGGAAAATGGTTGTTTTTTCCTTTGTTAATGTCTTAAATATATTCGGGGAACAGTTTTCCGCATTTTGATAGTAAACCACTAACTGTGTATGCTTGTGTCTTTTCCCCTGAAAGGCTCTCACACAAAGCATTTTAATTTTCCATAGTATTGTTATGTTGACATCTGAGACCTTGTAAAGGATTTATGAACTTGAGCTTTTTCATGGTATTGTTTCAATATTTTGTAACATTTGTATTTCTTGCTGATGTTTTTGGCATTAAAAATCACTCAAGTTGTGCTAAGCACCTCTTAAAATATATGTATATATAAATATATAAACAACATTTTTGTAAGCAAATACACATATATGCATATATATTTATATATCATTTTGCAAATGTTTGTATGTATTGTGAGAATTTTGATTTTTACCCATAATAAAAAAATAATAAAAAAATATTATGGTATTCACTGAACCATATCATGGAAGGATAATTCAGTTCAATGAGGTTATTCTAGCTCATTAGGTACAAAAAGGATTGAAAGAAATTGTAGAAGATTCTCAGCTTCCTACATGGGCAGTATTGAGACTTGCCCCCATGTCCAATACTTGACATAGAAAAACCTTCACTTCAATATAGAAATTTCTAGTTTTAAGTGTTTAGAAAGTACTAGAAATGAAAGGAATAATACAGTGGCCCAAGGTATAAGAGAGCAAAGTACTGGTACTGGTAAACAGCTCCTCTGTATCACCAATATCCTTTACCCATGACACAGATAAAAATCAAGCTTCAACAAAGAGTCAGTATTCATTCCCAGTTTCAACACATCTCTAGAGAAGCCCAACAAATGATGTCATCTCAAACTTAATTAGCATAGTAGGATGTGCTATTATATAAACCAGGGGTGACTTAATGTCCAGATATTTAAGTTGTATGTAACTGTGGATCCCTGCAATACCTAAGCTTGAATGCTATGCTTATGCCATTTTTTACTTATTTTGCTATTTCTATACCAAGAATAAGTAAATACAGAGCCTCTTTCTTGTCACACTCAGAGTAAGATATAGATTATAAGAGTACCCAGTATGTTTTGATGTTTTGTATATTTTCTCTTTTGATTGGTTAACCATTCATTTTTGACATTAATAACATCACATAAAGTCTTAAACGATGAAGTAAAAAGCTGACTGGCCAAAGCACGAATACGTACATGCTTAAAGGATGTGTGTATGTGTGTGTGTGTGTTTAAATTATACAGGCCAAACATGTTTTGAACTACAAATGATTGAGACCTTACATTTAGTGTACCCATCCAATAGAAGTCACAAATTCCCTCTAAAGATGAAAAATAGACATTTCACGTTTTATTCCTTGTAGATAATTAAATGCTGTTGCAATGTACAAATGCAGTACAGTGCTTAAACACATGGGCTCTGGAATCACATAGTCCTGGGTTCAAATGGAGCCACTGCTACATACCTGCTGGGTGGCTTTGGGCAAGTTACTTAGTCTTTCTACAGCTCAATTTTATCATTTGTAAAATGGATATGTGGTTCAACTGCTATAGCAAAGACAATAAAATGACACTGAATTAAATCAGATAGAACTTTATTTCTCTCTCAGATAATAACTCTGATCATAAGCAGATCAGGGCTGAAAAAGCTCTAAGGTGCCAGGGACAGAGCTCATTCTATCATGTTGCTTTGTGATTTTCAATATATAATTTCCATATTTTGGTCCAAAAAATGCTGCCTAAGCTCCTGTTTCATGTTTATATATTTGCCAATAGGAAAATGAATAAATGGAAAGGAAGTGAGGTAGACCACAAAAATGGTCACTGTTCTCTACCTTTCCCTGTATCTGTGTCCCTTTGCAAAATGACTTGCAGCAACTCCCATAAAGTAGTCAATTTCCCCACACCTTGAATATGTGCTGGTCGTGTGATTTGCTCTAACTAATAAAATGCAGCAAAAACTGACATTGTGAGAGTGCTGAATCATGGTCTCATGAAGTCTTGAACTCTTCTGCTTGCTCTCCTGGAACCTGCTAGGTACTGCATAAACAAGCGGAGACTAGCCCTCTGGATGAAAAAAAAATGTGGATACCAACTACCTATGGTTCCAGCTCACAGTTAGCCCCCAGGGAGCTGGCAGATGACCACAGCTATAACAGTTCAGCGACTGCCAGAAGAATCAATCAGCTGATCCTGGCCCAAATTGTCAGCTGCAGAACTCAGTAAAAATAAATGGTTGTTGCTTTACCCCATGAAATATTGGCATGGTTTGTTAGTCAGCAAGAGATAAAAGGAAAGGTATCACTTTCTTTTGATAAATAAAATCTATAGGTCCATCATGAAGGCACCCTTACTAAGCCCCACATCAGCAAAACCAAAAACCTAAGCAAATCTCTATTTCCTGTAAATGCCTGGTTCACCCAGAAAACCAAATTTAAATACAGCCAACTAACTTCCTCCATCCCAAGCAACACTTGCACAAACCATATTAGGACATGTAGTCTGAGCTAAACAATAAAATTTATCTCCCAATGAACTTGCTTATTCTACCTATAAAAATTCATTGCTCTCTTTGTTTCCCCATTTCATGAATTGATTCAATAAAACTCTCTGAGATCCAACCAAAATTTGCTCAAGTTTTTATTTTAACACCTTTTAAGTTATGGCCTGGAATTTGCACTGATCACTTCCACCCATTTGCCAAGATAATTTAGCCATCTGGCCACACTAGCTGTAAGGGAATCTGGGAAATGTAATTTTTAGGTCGGTGGACATCCTGTGTCCACCTAGGTTCCTATTATTACTAAAGGAAAAGGGGGAGAATATATACTGGGTGGAAAGTAATGGTTTCTGCGATCTCTCACTCTTCAGTTTGTTGTGAAGATTAAAGGAGAACACAATTGCAAACTCCTTGGCCCAGTGAATTGAAACTTCAACAGGGCCCAATAAATATTTGCTATTATTTATAGTTAGAATCAGAAATAGACACTATTTGTTTAAATAGTCACCAAGAGTAATCCACCATCTCTAATTCTCCAGATTTATATAAAGTCAGGGACCATATTGGAAGAAGATCCATGGAGAGGATGTAAAGAATGACATTGAAACACTGTGTCTTCTGATGTGATGTGGACAAAGCCTGGGTGTCTGGTAGAAAGATTAGAGTCGATGGCATAAAGCTAGGGAATAGGTCTAAAGGAAGTGCATTCAATTCTATCATCTGTTACTGTGTAATAAATAGAGAATGTCACTGAGCAACTGTTAGAAATCAGAACAGGAAGGACTTTTATCCTTCTTTTTTTCTTTTCTTTCTTTTTTATCTTTTCAAAAAAAAGGTGGTGTATTATTAAACAATTTTGGTCTTGAGGAGAGAAAAAAAATTGGTGCCCTTCTCCTGTGGTCTCTATCCTATTTT
The DNA here is from genome assembly GCA_026826555.1 of Tolypeutes matacus. Lineage (NCBI taxonomy): Eukaryota > Metazoa > Chordata > Mammalia > Cingulata > Chlamyphoridae > Tolypeutes > Tolypeutes matacus. The sequence continues at coordinate 1,329,608 of JAKSZT010054130.1, forward strand.
AAAGTAAAAGAAATGAAAAAAAAGAGAATGGGAGAAGGACTATTTAGGAAACTGACAGAAATGAAACCTAAATATAAATCTTTTGAAAACAGCATGATAGATGGATGTAATCCTCCAATAAAACATGATCATCATTTATTGATAAGTTCAATTATTGTCTAATGATAGCAGTAAAATACATAAAAATCAATAAACAGGCTTTAATCTTGAACACAAGTTTATCTCTATTTTCGATACCACAAAATGATTTGACTGATCCTGTGGTTTCTTTAGATATCTGATGTTTCGAGTTTTCCTCCAGACTATTGGATAGCATTATACTCAGTAAACAGTTATTATAGTTGAAATCTGTGTGAATCGTTCCTCTCTACTTCCAGAGCTGCTGCCAATTCAGAATTTGCTATTACAAGTCAAATCCTGAAACAATCTGAAAAAATATAACTAAGAGTCCCTGGATGGAAGAAAGATTAAATAATCAAAAAATAAAGTGGCACTTGCACAAAAGAATGAGACAGCAGTGAGTTGGAGGGCAGGCATGGGCCATCTTGTGAGTGGCAGTATTTATACAATATGTCCATTTGAAATGCAAAGAAAGACTCAAGGTCAACAACAACTAGAAAATCAGAAAGCCATAAGAAAGAAGGCTTTGTGAGGAACCATGTGTGGGTAAGGACTAGGATCTGAGAGCAAGGTGAGCCAAAGAATACAAAGGACATTCCAAATGAGACAGACTTCAGAAATGGGTGGAGAGAAGAACGTTGACCAGCATAATGGCACTGAGGAGAAAAAGAAAACTGAAGACCCTAAAGCAGGGCCTTTAGAATTATTTGTTTTATTCAAAGTGATTAAGAAGCAAATACCCATGTCACCCATAAAAGCCGATATTCTAAAATACGAACAATTGTGAGGTTAATTCTATCAATGACTAGAAAATAGTAATAGAGTATAGGAAAAATCCAAAAAAAGATTAAAGTGTGATGCCCAAAATATATAAATCAGCAATTCCTAAGGATATTCAAAGGAGTACTAGTTTCTCCTGAGGTTAATAGACATTACATAAACAGCAAAAAACTATGAGAGGGTCAGGTTACATGTGGTTGAATCAATTTCTTTACTGGAGAGAATATTCAGAATGATTGTGCACTATGACATTACCAAGGGAGAGAGTAGTGTATTGTAGATTCCTGTTGTTTATTCCTCCCAGGATTCTTTCTGCCCCTTTTGGTAAAGCTGCCCACTTCTCCTCTGGGAAACAAGATGGAAGCTTGAGCTGGGACTTTCCATCAGAGTGCTCAAATTTTCTTCCCTCTCCAAAACTGTTGGACATATGAACCAGCCCAAGCTAATCAGGCTCTCTCCTCCTGAGAAAGTGGCACTTTAGAAGCCGGATACAAAGAGAAATTCAGTGCCATGAAGTGTCACTCCACTTTCCCCCTTCTTCCCAAGCTCTGTGATTCAGTTTACCTTGAATGTTTTGAGCTACTCCACATACTTCCCTTGGATTCCATTCAGGCTTAGTAACCAAATTATTCTGAGGGGAACAGTTTGCAACACTTCATAAACACATGTGACTATAGATGTATTTCCTTCTTTCCTTCCTTCCTTCCTTCCTTCCTTCCTTCCTTCCTTCCTTCCTTC